>CAXKVI010000003.1:40673556-40906643 GCA_964058755.1 Campiglossa producta | reverse complement strand
ATCACCCGCGCGTACCCATTACAGCCCCACCCGATACCTTACCAACCCTTACCCCACCCCTCCCCTACCCATTACCATACCATACCATACCATTACCATACCATTACCATACCATTACCATACCATTACCATACCATTACCATACCATTACCATACCATTACCATACCATTACCATACCATTACCATACCATTACCATACCATACCATTACCATACCATTACCATACCATTACCATACCATTACCATACCATTACCATACCATTACCATACCATTACCATACCATTACCATACCATTACCATACCATTACCATACCATTACCATACCATTACCATACCATTACCATACCATTACCATACCATTACCATACCATTACCATACCATTACCATACCATTACCATACCATTACCATACCATTACCATACCATTACCATACCATTACCATACCATTACCATACCATTACCATACCATTACCATACCATTACCATACCATTACCATACCATTACCATACCATTACCATACCATTACCATACCATTACCATACCATTACCATACCATTACCATACCATTACCATACCATTACCATACCATTACCATACCATTACCATACCATTACCATACCATTACCATACCATTACCATACCATTACCATACCATTACCATACCATTACCATACCATTACCATACCATTACCATACCATTACCATACCATTACCATACCATTACCATACCATTACCATACCATTACCATACCATTACCATACCATTACCATACCATTACCATACCATTACCATACCATTACCATACCATTACCATACCATTACCATACCATTACCATACCATTACCATACCATTACCATACCATTACCATACCATTACCATACCATTACCATACCATTACCATACCATTACCATACCATTACCATACCATTACCATACCATTACCATACCATTACCATACCATTACCATACCATTACCATACCATTACCATACCATTACCATACCATTACCATACCATTACCATACCATTACCATACCATTACCATACCATTACCATACCATTACCATACCATTACCATACCATTACCATACCATTACCATACCATTACCATACCATTACCATACCATTACCATACCATTACCATACCATTACCATACCATTACCATACATTACCATACCATTACCATACCATTACCATACCATTACCATACCATTACCATACCATTACCATACCATTACCATACCATTACCATACCATTACCATACCATTACCATACCATTACCATACCATTACCATACCATTACCATACCATTACCATACCATTACCATACCATTACCATACCATTACCATACCATTACCATACCATTACCATACCATTACCATACCATTACCATACCATTACCATACCATTACCATACATACCATTACCATACCATTACCATACCATTACCATACCATTACCATACCATTACCATACCATTACCATACCATTACCATACCATTACCATACCATTACCATACCATTACCATACCATTACCATACCATTACCATACCATTACCATACCATTACCATACCATTACCATACCATTACCATACCATTACCATACCATTACCATACCATTACCATACCATTACCATACCATTACCATACCATTACCATACCATTACCATACCATTACCATACCATTACCATACCATTACCATACCATTACCATACCATTACCATACCATTACCATACCATTACCATACCATTACCATACCATTACCATACCATTACCATACCATTACCATACCATTACCATACCATTACCATACCATTACCATACCATTACCATACCATTACCATACCATTACCATACCATTACCATACCATTACCATACCATTACCATACCATTACCATACCATTACCATACCATTACCATACCATTACCATACCATTACCATACCATTACCATACCATTACCATACCATTACCATACCATTACCATACCATTACCATACCATTACCATACCATTACCATACCATTACCATACCATTACCATACCATTACCATACCATTACCATACCATTACCATACCATTACCATACCATTACCATACCATTACCATACCATTACCATACCATTACCATACCATTACCATACCATTACCATACCATTACCATACCATTACCATACCATTACCATACCATTACCATACCATTACCATACCATTACCATACCATTACCATACCATTACCATACCATTACCATACCATTACCATACCATTACCATACCATTACCATACCATTACCATACCATTACCATACCATTACCATACCATTACCATACCATTACCATACCATTACCATACCATTACCATACCATTACCATACCATTACCATACCATTACCATACCATTACCATACCATTACCATACCATTACCATACCATTACCATACCATTACCATACCATTACCATACCATTACCATACCATTACCATACCATTACCATACCATTACCATACCATTACCATACCATTACCATACCATTACCATACCATTACCATACCATTACCATACCATTACCATACCATTACCATACCATTACCATACCATTACCATACCATTACCATACCATTACCATACCATTACCATACCATTACCATACCATTACCATACCATTACCATACCATTACCATACCATTACCATACCATTACCATACCATTACCATACCATTACCATACCATTACCATACCATTACCATACCATTACCATACCATTACCATACCATTACCATACCATTACCATACCATTACCATACCATTACCATACCATTACCATACCATACCATTACCATACCATTACCATACTATTACCATACCATTACCATTCAAACAAAACTGGTACACTTGGTTCCGACTTTATAACATTCGAACTGACTTGGCGTATGAGCAACTTTTAATGGAAGTAGCAAACGGTATATAATACTCCGTATTATTTAAAACCGCTTACAGCATTTTTGGCGGGGTAAATAATAGAACAGTTATGTGAAACTTTCTTGATTTTGTCTCTGTCACTGCATTATTCCACATAAATTTGACCAAATGGGAAGTCATTGTTTTGATATGCTTTATATGTGCATTAAAGCTGAGTAAAAACAAAAGGTATACGCAAGGGAGCAAATTAGTAACTCAAAATGACATCCATTTGCTGTTTGCACAATACAAATAGAACCCGCATGCATCATAAAAAAGGTCATAAAATGTAAACAGTTGTAGAATAGCACGTACACTTCCAAAGAGCTATTGTCCAAATAGCACATACAAGAAGCCACTTATGTAGCTAAAATGGATTTAAGATACACGTATTACGCAGTCATAGAAGCATTTATGTTTCTTATATGGGAAGCAATCCCAATTCTTCAAAAGATGGACGGGACATTTCATCAGTACCATCTTTAATTGACGCTTAACCGTATAGACATGGTTAAAATACCGGTACAGGTAACACCAACAAAACCTTCAGCAAAATTTTTTGAACAGGGACGTATAGCAGGTCTAATTTAATAGAATGCATTGTCAAAAATTACCCTTTCTCGTTACTGTAACATTTTGTTATTTATAAGCGCCGCTCATCAGCGAAAGTCACGTTCCATCAGTTAACCAATGTGCTTTTGTAGTTATGTGTTCTTAGCTTTGTTACGTACATATGTATTAGGGATGGCATTAATAAGAATTTTTTATAGAATAAAGCGGACGTTTGCGAGAATCAAAATATTCGCGAACTTTCCGACTGTAATTCTGGATTTAAGAATACAGATTAATATATAAAACCTGATTTAGATATATATCAGCAATATTCAAATTCAACCGTATTTGGTATATGGATGTTTGAAACATGCCAACTCAGACTTAGTTTTTGAAAACCTAAAGGTTTTACGAATGCCTGATTTTCGTAATAATTCCTGTATATTCAAAATGTAGGGAGTGGCAACCAAATTCGACTCTATGAAATTTTATTCAGTAGTTAAAAATCTAGATAATTTTTTTTTGTTGTTGATAGCAAATAAAAGTTCGGATCTTTGAACTACTTATTATCGGACCTTGTATCAAAAAAATCAGAAAAATTTCTTGTGCCAGGATTCTGGAAGTCCTGGGATGACAGACGATAAAATAAACCTTCTTCGGGGACACTATCTAACCGCGGACTCTTATAACATTGAAAAATAACACACCTTTTATTTTCCGTACCTGAAAAACGTCAGTATCGTCGGAAAGGCTATTTATGTAGCTTCAACTTGACGAATGTAAAAAGGCTTCAATTTCAGATGACTGCTTTTCCGAATCCCGAACATGCCACAAGATGAAAAATCCCGAATTTCCACATCCATATAATTACGTATGTAGGTATGATCATACAAACATAAATGTACATACATATCACCGAGTCTAGCTCACCTGCGGTCATTAAAAGTGAAACATCACCAACCAACAATGCTGACGTTGGTCACATAAACAAGAAAATAATAGCCATGCGGAAAAAAAGCAAATAGAAAAGTCAACAATAGTCACCGGTCAGCTTAGGTCTTCCTGGTAACGAATAAAGCATATCAAAAGTAGATAAGCTCTAAAACGTTGTCATAACGTGTTGCAAGTTGCACAACTTTTGTGTAATTAGTGTGTCGTTTCTATTTGTGATGTTTATAAATTTGTGAGGGTGGGGAGTAATAGGATAACAAAAACATAACTACTGGAACCACCATTTTCATAGCGCTGTTTTCTATGCAACAGCTGGATAAATTACGATGTGCCCGATTGATATGAATACCAAATAAAAACAACATATACTGGGATAAACATATCGTCGCCTCAGAAAACGAACGGCGAATGTGCAAATTAACCATTTTCAGGTTTTGATGCAGAGTAACTAATTCGGGGCTGATCTTTTCATTTCTGCAAACCGTTTTTTTCTATCTTCTTTAGTTTTTGAGTTATTTACTGTGCGTTTTGTCGTATGTTGCAAAATATAACAATTCGGGTATGCTTTTTGTAGTATGTAGCAGAAATATATCACATACGACAATTTTCCATAGAAATTCATTTTTTGTTATCATTAGAAAACGGTTGTCGTATGTGCTGCTAAACTGCAACCCTGTGGGTGTTCCACATTTAGAATTGCCCTGCAAGAACCGTAATGGGTAATTAACGTGTGATAACTTTTGCATTATGAAAAGCTGTAAATAACAATTTCAACTAGTTTTTTTTGAAGAAAATGGACCAATTCTATCAAGAAAACCCAGCAGCCTTCTTGACTCTTCATTTTATATTACTCTACAGATGTTTAAAACATCACGGTTGTGAATTTTCTTTCGGTGGCTTTGTGTTCGGGTAGAAGATTATTGCAGGGAAAGTGAAGCCATATTCAATTTGCCAGTGTAAACAGAATCGAAATGACTCATTCAAATTCGCCAAATTTGGTGCAGTATAAATGTACTATTAACCTCAGTAACGCGCGCAATTCTTTCAGTCAGTTTTGTATCGTTGAGCAAGCAAGATGGAGCCGTCGTCGCCTGCCGCTAATTTTTTGTAACCAACGATATTTTATTTATTTAGTATTTATGATTTTTATAGATATATACATACGTACATATAAGTTTTTTATACCCAGCGTACTAGTACTAGTACAAGGGTATATTAATTTTGTTCACATAACGGTTGTTTGTAACGGCACAAAATAATCGAGATAGATATAGAGTTCCATATATGAAAGTTCTTAGGATTAGAAAAGAAGTTGATTTGGGCATGTCCGTCCGTCTGTTCGTCTGTCCGTCCGTGTACACGATAACTTGAGTAAAAATTTAGATATTTGCATGAAATTTTGTATACAGGTTACTTTCTGCCCAAGGTAGGTTGCTATTGAAAATGGGCGAAATCGGGTGGTTATCGTCCTTTTTCGATATCTAAAATTTCGAAAATCACACAAATTGGCATATCTCGGCAGCTGAAATGGCTAAAATGATATAATTTTATAGATGAACCCCCGTGGCCATTCTTTTATGATTTTTCCAAAAATTTTTTATAGTGGGCGTGGCATTTTTGAAAATTCGACTGGGCGTAACTTTTAAACTGATTACGATAGAATGATGGAACTCAGTTATCGATAAATTTATCGAAATATATCGAGGTCCAAATGAAACCTGGGGTCTTCCCCTTTCGTTTGATACCCATATTGTAAGGAATTTTTTAGGTCTTTGGGCAATCATACATTGACAGATAACTCAGTTATCGATAAATTTATCGAAATATATCGAGGTCCAAATGAAACCTGGGGTCTTCCCCTTTCGTTTGATACCCATATTGTAAGGAATTTTTTTAGGTTTTTGGGCAATCATATATTGACCGATAACTCAGTTATCGATAAATTTATCGAAATATATTAAGGTCCAAATGAAACCTGTGGTCTTCCCCTTTCGTTTGATACCCATATTGTAAGGAATTTTTTTAGGTTTTTGGCCAATCATATATTGACCGATAACTCAGTTATCGATAAATTTATCGAAATATATCGAGGTCCAAATGAAACCTGGGGTCTTCCCCTTTCGTTTGATACCCATAATGTAGGGACATTTTACGGCTTTTGGGCCACTGGGGCTTAGACCGAACGAGAGTTTACATACATACAAACAGACAAACATACAAGTGAACCTAATAAAAGCGTGGTAAAAATAGACGGGCATTAACCTTTTAATAAAACATTCTTGAAACCCACCGTGCAGTACATTGTACTACATACTGCCCTTTTTACTTCGGCGCTCTCTAATATTTAAAACTTAACTCAACTTTCTCTTCAAGTATTGGTTCCAAATCCTTTAATTCAGATTGAAGCGCTTTGGCTATTTTCAGAAAAGTTTTATAATTTATTATTATTTCTAGCTTATTGCAATGCTCACATTCATATTTGATAAGGTATTATTTTTAGTAATTCCAAACTTTGCTATATACGACGGCTTTGTATAAACAAAGTAATTTTGGTAAAAAATCTCATCAAAAATCTGTTATTATCCTTTCATTCGCTTGCTACACCCATCACTCTCAAAAGCTATGCAAACTATCAGAATTTTCTGAAAAACAATTTTTTCAAGAATGCGAATGAAAAATATAAACAATCACTGGTTTTTATGCCGAGCTAAATGAATGGAATGTTACATATACATATGTACTAATGTCCGACCGAATATTCGGCCAAGTTTCGGCATTCGACCTATTCGGCCAGTAGTTTTTATTCGGTTTCGGCTTCGGCCTTCGGCTGAAAAGGCCGAATAATAGATGTGTTTAAGAAAAAAAAATTACTGAATTCCACGAGTTTTTGATTTTTGATAAAAGAACAGAAAATCGTTACTTCCAGTAATATTTTTTTGTTATTGAATAGCACTAAGATTTCGAACGATAACTTAGGTGAAAGTATTCAATATCGCAACCTGAATTACACAAGTATGTCGATCGATTCGTTTAAAGTGTCATCACTTCAGATTCTTGCGTTCAGACTGTAGTCAGCTGTTTTTTCTTAGTGCATCGCTAGAAAATGCAACATATTTTTTTTGGTTGTGTGTCAATTGAAAACATTTTTCGTCAGAGTAAAATGAGGTGAACAAATTTTCCATGGTTTACAAAAATTTTCCATTTTTCTCTGTAAAACGAAAAGTTAAATTATGCCAGTAGTAAATTTTGACGCATGGAAAAAGCACGTGCAAAAGCAGATGCTTTGTGAATCAATTTTCATTTTGCGTGTTTTTCACGCATTTATATTGCGTATCATTCGCATTATATTATATTTTAGTGTTAAATAACGCATATAAATTTATGTGAAATAATATGAATGTTAACAGTACATGCAACCTTGTGCTCACATTATTGATTCTCTCCCAGGGCTAGGGCAAATTTTGACGTTCATATTCACCACGATAACTGTCAGAATTTAGCATCGCTCTAATTATCTGTCAAATTTGCTTTTTTAAACCGTTTGGCACATGGCCATTGTTAAAATGCTATTAACATAAAGACTGAAGTTTTCTATTCTTGTTTACAACTATGTTTTTATTTTTGTAAGGTGTTTTGTTTATTCAAGAAACAAAAAAAATGAATTGTTATCAAATAAAAAAGAATCCCTTTTCTTATTTTGGTATTCGGCTTCGGCTTCGGCTTCGTCCTAAAATTCCAGTTTCGGTCGGACACTAATATGTACATATGTATGCCTTAGAATGAATAAAGATACGTAAAATGGGTAAATAAGATGCTATGCATACCTAAACATTAGACTGACCTAACAGAAATATATATATTTGTTTTAAATTTATATAATTTTATTTATTTTTCGGTATGGCGAATAAAAATTACTATAAAATAAAAGCTTAAAATTAATTTCTAGATGTCGATCATTGTCAGTGTATGTTTTGTAAACCTTCTCTTATTTCAGGTATAAAATTGAGAAACCATTTATTTCAGAAGGAAATTTAATTCTGTTCAAAAACGGTCTAGACTGAAGTTTTCTCGGGGTTAAGTTCAAGTGGCTGCCGCAGAGGCACACCTAGGCCAGTATTAAAAGGCCCGTTGTGATACCACCAACACTAGGAAAGTCAGTTCCGGGGCTCCTTCAGCACAAGCTTGCATGTGGCAAACGGCATACCTAAGCGCTCTTTATCCCGAAGAACCTGCTTGGTCGTGCCCTGCCTCGCAAGTTCGTCTGCCCTACAATTTCCCTCAATGTCCCTATGCCCCGGAACCCATGTGAGGTTCACGCGATTCTGTTGGGCCATCTCTTGAAGAGATCGACGACAGCTGAGCGTAAGTTCAGAGTTGAACGAATAAGAGCCAAGGGATTTGATGGCCGCCTGGCTGTCGCTGAATATAAAAATGTCCTGTCTGATAGTGTGTTGGCCTATCCAAGCCGCGGCGTCCATGATTGCTGAAACTTCAGCCTGGAAGACACTGCAGTGATTAGGTAGTCTGAAGGAGAGCTCAAGGTTCAGATCCTTTGAATAAACCCCTCCTCCAACTCTGCCGTCTAGCTTCGAGCCATCAGTATAAATGGAAGTGCCGCCATGAGTGGCGGGACTCCGATCCGTGCTCTCCCATACTTCCCTGCTGGGAATGTTGATTTTAAAACCGCTATCTCCGACTGTTGTGGTCGCACAACGATCTGTGCCTAGCGGAAGAAAGCTATAGGATCCCAAAATACAGGCGTGTCCAGTAGTGCTTGCGCCCCAGCCGGGCGTTTCCCTTAGACGCAGAGCCGATGCTGCTGCCACCCGGTGCCCTTCCAGATCGAGTGGCAAAATGCCAAGAATGGCCTGGAGTGCTTCATTGGGCGTTGTTCTTAACGCACCGCTTATACAGATCATGCAAAATCTGTGTACTTTACCTAGCAGATTAAGGTTTGTTGCCTTGCTCAGCGCAGGCCACCATACCACAACTCCATAGAGCATGATTGGTCGAATGATTGCAGTGTAGATCCATTTGTTTTCTCAGACTAGCCGTTTTCGAGTAATATAGCCATATACTTTGGAGTGATTTAGCTTTCCAATATTTTAGTTTGGAAGTTGGTCAAAAATACCAAGTTCGGTTAAACCGAACTTTTTTTTCAAAAATGCCTGCTTTAAAAGAGTGCGGTGCCACGCCCACTATTAAAAATGTATACAAAAATCACAATAGAATGACTAGGGGTTCATCCTACCAATCTTCTTCGCCTCACAATAGCGTTGCCATACACTGCGTTGTCATACAGCTGCGCCCGTTCGCAACTTCTCCCTGTACGCAGCGCCCGAGGCGTTTCTACCCTCCTCATCGCACCTATTGTTCTTTCGGGCTCGCTGGAACCCTATAGTGTCCTCAGCGGCGGTAGGCAAGGAGTGAGAAATATGCTCCCATTGCTCGGTTACATCGTTAGGCTGAAGTATGCTCTGCGATAGCAGGTGTGAGGATCGAGTGGAGAAATTATCAGCTGTCTGTGTCGTACGTAGCTTCTCGACGTCAAACTTTCCTTCCATTACTGTGCGTACTTTCTTCTTTGCACAGAGGCACGTGCGTATATTGGCTGCAACAAGATAATGGTCCGAGTCGACATTGGGACCACGTAGGGTACGCACATCCAGAATGGTGGAGCTATATCTGCCGTCGACCACGACATGATCAATCTGGGTTCTCTGACCGGCCAAGTAGCCTGGTGTATTCGTTTATGCTGGAACCTGGTACTACTAATGACCATATTGCAAGCAGCTATGAAGTCAATCAACCTAGTACCTTGGTATTAAAGTCGCCTAGAACAAGCATCGGCGCCCCATAGATCTTAAGATCAGTCAAACAAGTAGGATTCATCACACAGAAACATTGCGCTCTTTGTTTACCAAATGATTTAATCGTCGCTGGGCAAGGGGCGAAACCAGATCGTGTGGGGGTGTCGCTCGTTTGGTCAGCGAATGTTAAAAACATAGTTCGGACGATCACAGCGAGTGTATAAGCGTTCTCACTTATACACCTGCATTTTCAAATCTGCCGACCCATGGCCTAGAACGATTTTTATATCATAAAGGATGCAGCGATTATATGCCTGTTCAAGTTGATCATACAAGGAGTCCTTCTCTACGTCGTCCGAATCTTTAGCCGGCGCGTAGGCACAGATAAATGTTAAAGTGAAAAAGCGCAGTCTCTTTCCCACCACGAATCCTACACCACGCGCTTTGCCGCGTTTCTGGCCACCGTGGTAGACATCACAAGGACCGATGGTCGTCTTTCCTTGCCCCGTCCATCGCATTTCCTGTAGGGCATTGATGTCAGCCTTTGCATTAATGAGGAATGAACCAGCCGGGCAGCGGTACCCTCCCTGAAAGGGGCCGGAAATTCCAGGTACATGCCCTAATAACATTCTCATTATCCTTATTTTGTTTTACCGGGTCGTCAACATTAATGGGGGTTCTCACCCGAGGCTTTGATTTATTCTTCATTGAAATTGATTTTTTACGTGGCGCCCCCAAACCTAGCGCACAACCCGTCTCCGGGGTTTTGAACAAAATATTCACACATTTATATAGCGAGCCGCTTGCTCCAAGACAGACAATCGCTTGCGGCCGGACCTCATGATGACAGACGCTGCTGTAGAAATCCTCTGGCAAGCCATTAAACAGATTATGTCGGCCTTGTCAGTTTGTCGCCTTCTCACATCAGTTCACCACCGAACGGATGTTCAGTGGCTATCCAGAGGATACGACGCGGGCGTAGCTAGCTGCTTACACCGCACATAGAAGAATCGCTCTGGCCATTCCCAATTCTATGACGGTCCACTTGCGTGGACTTCTACAAACGGTCCCATACTCCACTCTAATGTGCATATGCTAAAAAAGGGTATTAAAAATACAAAAAAATAAATTCCGTATGTATAGCAGGATATGTGTATGATACAGGCATTTGTACGAATATGTACGCACTAACCCATAAAAATATGAAAGCGACGCAGAAAATTGCCAACGGAAATAAAGAAAATGTAAAAATTGTGAATATACTAAAAATATTTGGCGAACACAACTCAACTATTCCCTATTCATGTTTGTTTTGTCGATTCACAGTCAAAACACACACGCTTAGGTAATAAATGAGAATATTTTTTTCCGGAAGTATATTTGAAATAAGCACATACATATGCACATTCATATTAATATGAGCATACAAATTTCATTTTACATAACATTTTTTGCAAATTTCACAAGCGAGAAAATATAATTTTCTCAGTCAATTTTCTTTTACGATCAAAAAGTTAATAACTCCATATGGTACATAACTAGGCCGCTATCGCCACCACCCACACAATTGCGTACAACGCCCTTCCTCTTGGGTGCTCTCGAACAGTTTTCATTTTCAGCAGAGTAATAATATTTTCGTTGAGTTCAGTGTTTATTGCAACTGATTTTTTTGCTTTTGTTGTTTTCGTTCTTTATGCTCCGTTGGTTGTTGCTGTCATTTGGCGAAACAGTTTTAATTTTAGTATGGAAAAAACTTTCATTTGCCATTAAAAAAAAACAAATTTATACATTTAGAAATTGAACCATATGGGCCAGTTTGACTTCGCGGAAGGAAGGTAGGTAAATGTGAATGTATTGCATTTACTGGTAGAGGTTTCATAAGTAGTGTGTTGCATAACAATAGCACAATAAGGCCTGAAACATTAGACTCTTATGATTAGAGGGTACGCCGTTAGCTTTCGGGTTAGGAAATTCCTACCAGACGGACACGTCTTTAACAAACCAACTTACCTAAAAATCCTGTCGACTCTTTGGGAACCGAACAGCTAGCAGGTGGGCGTTTGTTCTCTACTGTTGTAACTATTTCAATAGTTAAGATAATCGCACATGGCTTACCATTTTGGAAGCTTCAAAGCTTCAACTTTAAGAGTATGTAAAAATATTTTTAAAAAAGTTTAAAAAATTAAAAGAAAATTACCCTTGAAAAAAAATGCCATTTTTCCCCATACAAAATGTATGGGAAAGGGCGAAAAAAAATAGCCACCCCTAAGGGTTAAGTTAGAGCGCTAACTTTTTGCAAGGCTTATTTTCTTATCAATACCGAAAGTTTCAGGGGGTAAGACCGACCAACAATTTTTTTTTTTTTAATTTGAATCCTCGAGTAGCTACACAAGCGGTTTTGTTAGTTATTGTAGAATTGTTGATTTAGTGGTAAATTAATGGCATACTTCATTCTTTCAAAGTAGTGTGGTGGGTTTTCTATTCACACTAGCTAAAAGCCTTAAATCTTCTGTATTGTATTCAAAAGACACCGTCGATACATCTCAATTTTCTCTGAAGCTACTAGTAGCATAGGCATATATGTATCGTTAAAGCGTTATGTGAAAAATAGCCATCATTCTAACAAGATTGAGTTGAGCAAACAATTTGATGTAAATATACTAAATAAAGATCTATGTCAATATATGGATTTTTGCGATCCTTGGAACAACTTAGCGTATGTAATTGTATTAGTATATTAGTCAAAAATGGGCACTTATTACATTAAGAATGACCCTTTATTGTTGAGAATGGCGACTACACACATGCAAATATCTATGAGTGCAAATTTAAATGGTGTATCAGCAAGCACAATTTGAAGTAAACTCGTCATAAACCATCAACATATCGAAAGCAGTGCATTGTGGGGTAGAAAAGTGGATTTGACGGGCACATAGTTATTTTAAAATATTGGTAAGACAAATCACAAAAACTATATAAATAAAAATAGTTCACTTAAATTTTTTTGGTCTTAGAAAAGGCTTTATTAGAAGGGTTACGGGCTTCCGGATATCTTTTGTCATGGCTAGATCCATTATTCAAAGCTAAGTTAAGCATTCTGCAAGATGTATCTAGTCACTAATAGAGACATTTTGTAGTCTATTTCAAATTTGATACAATTTGGTATTCAGTAAGCTGCCTCACAGCTCTAGTCTCCAAAGAGAGTCACTAACGAAAATATTAAAGAATATTGGGTAAAAAATTTTAAATAAATTTAATTTAGTGATTAAAAGTATTTATATATTTAAAAAGTTAATTAAACAAAAAAAAAAATTTGATAAAAAAATAAAAATTTACTGTCCGCGGATCGGCACTCGAATGCCAAATGCGTTACTAAAATTTAGGCAATTTGTGTATTCACCATACATTAAAATGGGGGAGAGAAAGACTTTGGTGACTTTCTTGTGACTTTCTCTTACAGAATAACGAACTCATCTCAAGTCACAAAAGTTTTATCTAATGAAATATCACAAATTTTGTGACTTGATATGAGACAAAATTACAGAATACCTACTGGTATAAGTCTGTATTACACGGGTATTTGAGGGTTGAATGAAAATTCGACCAGAAAATCGATAAGAAATCGACCCGTGTAAATCAGACTTTATGCCTATATCTTAAAATTATGTTTATTAAAATTCTGATAAAAAGGGGTGTTCTGGCCCACAGTACTCTTTGAATACGTTTTAA
The DNA here is from genome assembly GCA_964058755.1 of Campiglossa producta. NCBI lineage: Eukaryota > Metazoa > Arthropoda > Insecta > Diptera > Tephritidae > Campiglossa > Campiglossa producta. The sequence continues at coordinate 40,892,632 of CAXKVI010000003.1, read as the reverse complement.
TGAATCCATATATATATATATATATATATATATATCTAAGTGTCTATGCATGTACATATGTATGTATATTCAGATACGTACGCAAATTTGTTTCTCTCAAACACACGTTTGCATAGTCATTTCATATGAATATTTGCCTTTCCTTCTGCTATTTCTATTGTTGTTTGTGTAGCGAATCTTCATTGTATACGCAACCAAGTCCTCGTAAAAACAAATAAGTTTGCTACAAAAATAAAATTGAAAAAATCTTCATTGCCTACCCTCACCCACTCAACTAACAAATTACCACATTTTATGAAAAAAAACGTTGTTCTAGGGTCTAATAAAAATTGTGCAAATATACATATGGAGGACTCTGAAAATGTTCAATTGCATCCATACATATGAACAGTGTATGTACATTAGGTTAGGCTATTTTTTCGACATCGGACTAGTTATTATTTATTTCAAGTAAAACTCTAAGAAAAAAGTCCCCTCAGAACGGATGTAAAATCATTTTCAACCCTTTAGAAAAAAGCTAAGGCCTTTAGTTAGATATCGATTAAAATATATTAAACTAATAAATTTTACTAATTAATCACCAAGTTAGTCTTGATTACCATTTTTATTGTGTTCCTGGGTAAAATCTTTGGTTGAAATCTCTCTCAACTCATGTCGCCAAAGCCCTCTTTTCGGGTGTTATAGGTCACTGGAGTATTTGAGAGAAATGCTCTCCGAAAGATTTATGGTCCTTCCCATGATGCCAAAGCCCAAAGGCTCCGCTGGTTGGCTCATGTTATGCGAATGGACAAAAAAGTTCCAGCACAGAAGGTTTTCCTATCGACACCCGAATTCGGCAAGTGGATGATGACTTGAACTTCCTTGGGGTTTCCAATTGGCGACAGTTATCGCTAAAAGGGAATAACTGGCGTGCTTTGATACGGTTAAGCATTAATAAATGACGCAAGCCAAAATTATGTTACTGTTGGTTTCTTATATATCGAAATTAATTATTTCTACTAGGAATAATATTGGAAAAATTTACCCATCCTAATGAACTTAGATATACGGGAACATTCCCCAAGCGGACCACCTAAAAATTGGATTTAAATGAAATTTTTTGAAAGTGTAAGAAATTAAATGTCACCAATGGTCGCGTATATTGAATGGTTATCGAGATATACGGGTTTGAATTCGCATTTTTTGTATAAGCCTCTTTTCTTTAAATTAAAAGTCATGTAATTAACATGCTAAGAAGTACCATGGAAACCGTTTTCTAAACTACTTTTTCCGTTCTTTTTAATATAAATTAAAAAAAAAAAAAATTTTTGAAAAATTTAAGTAAAAATTTTGTAAAAAAAATATAAACTTCTTGCCAATTTGAGCATTTTTAATTTTTTTTTAATTTAATTTTAAGCTTGATTTTTTTATTTAAGATGCTACCTTTTTTGTAATGGCCCTCGAAAATTTCTTTAATGAATTGTTATCTTAAACAATTCCTAGTAGAAATAATTCAAATACTTTCTATGGGGAAAAATGTACGTACCCTAATGAAATTACATATACTTGGAATAATAAACTTTACATACTTATATATTGTACTTAAGTGTGCGACATGTTGTGTCTGTACGTAGGTATATTAAACTTTTTGCTATTGTCCATTCAATCGACCACACAAAATATAGCAGTTCCTCTCTCTCTCTGTTAGCAAATGGGGTTCTGAAGAAGCATATTAGACCACTTGGGTGCTGTTAAGCGCTTCATTTGTCTCACATTGCTTTCAACCACAAAAAGTTTTATTAAGAGAAAAGCATAAGGATGATAGTAGAAAAAGTTCGATGATAAAAAGTGAAAATGTTTTTTATTGTTTCAGATATATATATGAAATACAAGAAGTATCAGTATTAAAAATTTATGAAGTTTTATTTGTGGATTGAATCCAATGTATATATTTATAGTTAATTTTTTAATTATAGGCATTAGAAAGAATTGAATGCAAAATTTTATACAGCGGAATGGTAATTCACTGATTAGTTTCCATGCGACCAAGCATTTAGACGTAGTGTTTTATCCGGTCTGGCTTGGATCATAGGGTGTACAAGAAGTCTATAAAGTAAGGAAAACACGTGGCAAATATTAGTAAGAATATAAATGCAAGATTGCATGCAGGGCACATGGCTCAAAGCGTTAAGAGAACGCAATGCCAATGCAGTCTGGTAGGTTCGATGCCAGCCAGACCGGATAAAACACTACGTCTAAATGCTTGGTCGCAAGGAAACTAGTCAGTGAATTACCATTCCGCTGTATACAATATTGCATTCAATTCTTTCTAATACCTTTAATTAAAAATTTAAATTTTTCAAAAATTTAGATAATACGCCAGTAATTTTAGGTTTGATATACGAAAAAAATCCAAGTGAGTTGACCATTTGCATACAAATTAATTAAGGCAACATTATCAAGAAAACCACTTTCTCGCAGATATTACACAAAAAATCTTGTACAGTTTGTGTGTTTTGAAATTTTTCTATCGAAACAGTTTTCGAGATATAGATCGATGATTTTTTCTAAGTGCACAATAACAAAAAGTAAGCCAAGTTGATTTCTGTAGCACATTTTGTAAAATGTAAAAAAACGTTTTTATGGAAAAGTCCACAGTGAAACAGTGAGCCAGATACTGATAACATGGTTATTTGAAAATTTGTATGTGAATTAATTTCAATGTGTTAGTGATGGCCGCTTCGTTCATGAGCATGACTTTTTCCTAATTTGACTCAAGCATCTGTTAGGTTTATTAGGTGCACTATCACCCCTATTGTGAGTGTGGAACAAGAATAGAAAATCGACTACCTAGCGATTAGCGACCATCGAGCCATTGTGAATGATGAACCGAACGCTTAATGAACGGTCTTCTACTATGTTGCCGGAAATATTACCTTTTTTCGTTTCAAATATATTGAAAACTAGCAGACCCGCAGACGTTGTCCTGCCCGAACATTAACTTGTTTGCATTTGTTGCATAAAATGTGACTCGCCCTCCTCATTTCAGCTCCACATCCTTCTTCCCGTCCACCCCACCTTCATCCTTTTCATGTGCTTTCCTCTTTTCATATTGTTTTTCTAATTGTCATCCATATCCCGATCGCTTTCTCAATCCCATTCCCAAAAGGACTCCCCTTTAAAACTATTATCGACATATTTTTCACATATTTCATTCTTGCTCCACTCCCGGACCACGTTTTGGTCAATATCTAGAAACCTTGGTCTTATATTGAACAAATAGCTAAAGCATGTTAAATCACTTTTCACCACCTTTCATTTGATACCCATATCGCACTAACACCATCGAGGGCCCCTCCGGGTTAACATTTTGATCAATATCTCGAACACTTTATAAGATTACCCTGATCCACATTATGAGGGCTATCTCCGAAACCTTTTCAGATGCCTTTATTTTTTAGCGTATACTACTACTATTTCGTGCTATTTGTCTATTTTTTCAAAAAATGTATAATGGAAATCATGGAAACATACAACGATAGACGAATACGACTACCATTTAAAATATATGGAAAAAAGTGAACATTTCGAAACTGGTGTGCCTTTTCTAATAATATTGTTTAAAATTAACAAAAAGTTGGACTTTATGTTACAATATATATACGGCAAATGTCTTTGCTCTGATTGGAAATCTTTGTGCATGTTATTTATTAACGGCAGCGCATATGAGGCGCTCAGCGCCAAAACAGCCTAACCCCAATTTAAAAAAGGCCTAACTAACTATACTAATCTAACCATAACCTTTTGAAATAAATACCAAAAAAAACTGGGAAAAACAGATTTAAGCAGATGGTATAACCTAGTTATACTATGCAATAGGGAGATTTTTTAGTATTTATTTCAAAAGTTACGGTTAGATTAGTACAGCCAGTTAGTTCTTTTCTACAATGAGGGTTAGGCCGTTATGACGCTCATATAATAAAAATAAAAAATACCTAAACTTTGATTTCATTGCTCATTTTTTCAGCCTATTGATCAGATCGAATCACATTGACCTCTAGTTTTGAACTAATGCCACTTTTCTTACTTGAAGTAAATTTTTTTAACGGTTAAAGAGAATATATTAGAAAAGTCCACAAAAGTTGGCTTATAAGGGAGAAAGTACCAAAATCAAGATCGTACCAAAGCATATATACAGTACCAGTTTCTGTGTATTCATTTTCAATCAACTAGGAATTAATCATTTTTTCCAAAATGTTTAGTGGCTCCACTGTACGATACGCCAAATGAGAAGGGGATTGGCATTCACCATCTCTTTGCCAATTTCAAGCCAACTTTTGACAGAGCGAAGAGGAGTCATCTGTAGGCTGACATTTATAAGTACACTATCTGACCCGGCAGACGTTGTCCTGCCACAAATTTATTTCCCTTCATGTTTTTCTAACCCGATCCCTATATCTATTTTAATCCATATCCCTATCTCCAGTTTTTTTGGAGATGGAAGGGATTGATCTTATATAACTCCTCACGAAATTTCAGTGGTCTAACCTAAATACTTCCAGACATATGGACTATGAAGTATTTCATTCGTATGGGCGGTGCCACGCCCCCTTTTTCGTTAAATCTAGTTTTTTGGGAGGTGTTCGGGATCGATCACATATAAACACTCACCAAATTTCAGTGGTCTAACATAAATACTTGCAGGGATATTGACTATGAAATGTTTCCTTCGTATGAGAGATGCCACGCCCCCTTTTTATTTATCTCCAGTTTTTTTTTGGAGATGATAGCAATTAATCTTATTTAACTCCTCATGAAATTTAAGTGGTCTAACCCAAATACTTCCCCAGATATGGACTATGAAGTGTGCCACGCCCCCTTTTTCGTGATCCGCAGTTTTTTTGGAGGTGGTAGGGATCGATCTCTTATAACCCCTTACCAAATTTCCGTGGTCTAACCTAAATACTTCCAGAGATATGAACTATAAAGTATTTCATTCGTATGGAAGGTGCCACGCCCTCTTTTTTTATCCCCAGTTTTTTGGAGGTGGTGGGAATCGATCTCATAAAACCCCTTGCCAAATTTCAGTGGTCTAACCTAAATACTTCCAGAGATATGGACTATGAAGTATTTCATTCATATGGGAGGTACCACGCCCCTTTTGTGGTTAACCCCCAGTTTTCTGGGTGAGAATGGTATTGTTATCCTATAGCTCTGTACCAATTTCCAGGCCCCTACCTTAAACCCTGTTAGAGATATTCACCTTGAGGAAAAAAGTTTGTATGGGAGGCGCCACGCCCCCCTAATATTTTGTTCTGTTTTATAACCTGACCTGCGCGTGGTAATAACAAACCCCGCTCCCCCCTCTCCGAGTCATTCGAAACCAAAGTAGGCTTCACACTGGATGGTATAAAGAGTACATCAAAGTACTTGATTTTTATTTATGTTTAAAAAAATAATTTATGTTTGTGCCATTTGATTCAAAACAATGAAAATGACTTTATGCTTTTCAAAGGTAACATTCGTAGTCATTTAACATTTATGAACTAATACTACATACTTGTTAATTGAAGAACAGAAGCACTGATATATACACTGAGAGAAATGCATTGAATGTTGTGACAATATCGCTATTGATAGCGACGAGTTTGATGCAATATTCATTCAAAATGAGCGAGTTATCAAATATTATTTGCTCCCAATAAAAAGTAAAATGATATGTCAACCATTTCGAAATTATGTACTATTTTCTATATTTATGTATAGAATGCTAATATATTTGAACGCCACGTCAATATATATGGTCGTGATATGAATTTCTATTGTCGGTATATCCATATCCATATTTACTGCATAGTAATAATGGTAGAGACACCGCATTAATATATATTGGCGAAATGTAAATTTTTCTGAGACGCATAACACTGCTCTACACACATTCTGTCCTATGAACCAAATAGACTTTTTCGGAATGTGGACAAAAAATAAAAATACACGTGTATCAGCGATTTTCATGTACACGTCAGAATTTTTGTCAATCAGAAAAATTTTCAGTTTTGTAGCCCATACAATTTTACCCTAAAAAAGTGCAAGTTATAACTCCCTAAAAATTTTCCCTGAATTATTAGAATTTTTCTTTCAGGGGTGTTGAGTATTTTCCTCCATACAAAAGTAAATTTAGTTTGTGACATGTATGGAAGAAAATACTCAACACCCTTGCCAAAAAAAATTCTAAAAAATCAAGTAAAACTTTTAGCGAGTTCTAACTTGCACATTCTTAGAGTAAAATTTAATGGGCTACAAAACTGCATACTCAAAAATTTTCTGAAAATTCTGCCAAAAAAGTTCAAAATTTATGTACACGCAGAATTTTTTTATGCACATACATACATAAAAAAAAAAAATTCTGACGTGTACATGAAAATCGCCGATACACGTGTATTTTTATTTTTTGTCCACATTCCGAAAAAGTCTATTTGGTTCATAGGACAGAAAAAAAGTTCGTTTTTGTATCGCAGTGTAATCATAATAGTTCAACTATTTTTACTATGGATTTTCTAACAATATTACAACTTGTTGGAGCGCTTTTTTTTTAATTCAAAATTTTTTTTAATGTGACATCAATAATTATGGATGTTCCATTCATAGATTTCCCTCCGTGTACATAATTAATATGGATGCTAGGAATCTCATGTTTTTAATCCCGAAGTTAGGCCTTTTTTGAAATACTGTAGCAGAGGAACAAAATCCGATGTTACCTGAATTTTGTCCTGCCTAATCATACCCCGGAGATATTGGCCAAAATGTTGATCACCGTAATTCTAGAATATGTTTGTACGAGTCATTGTATGAGCAATGGTTTTCGAGATATAGACCAAAACGTGAACAAGAGGTTTACTCAGTAGTTTCAATTTATTTTGGTAACGGGATAAGAAAAGGGCATGGGGCAGGATAGTTATATCAAATTTGTTAGCTTTGGATTTTAGACATAAAAGTGTTAAAGTATGAGAAAAAATATGTTTAAACTATTAATATTTCTGTATATTTATTGTTGGAGTTTAACTCGAAATTTTTAATACCTAACATACTAGTACTAGGGTATTATAATTTTGAATGTTATGAATTTATGAATTTTTGATACTTAGAGAAAACTGAAAAAGATTAATAATATTTCTTTTGCAAAGTAGCATCCTTTAAAGTTGATTAAAACAAAAATCCCGTGATTTCCATATGAGATACCGAAAATCAGCCCTTATATTTACATTCATACACTTTAGTTGAGGATGATCAATGAGCTCATGATGGTTATCAAAGCTTTCATACGCATTCTCATGCACATTTGAACCATCGTTATTCATTCAATTAACAAAGAAAAAAGCAATAAAGTCATACATAATACATACGTATGTATATGTAAAAATGTATTCCAATGTTTAATGCCATATCTACATATCCACAGACTTATGGTGGTATGTTTGTGCATTAAAGTGACGCATATTTTGCAAAGTGTTTGGAATACCCCAACAAACACAGTCTCTAACGTTAAAGAAATGTTCGTAGTTACGTTTGATAACCAGGGTAATTCTCTAACTATTCTCTATTCGAAGGCAACAGTAGAGAACTACACCAGAACTCGATTAGAGACAGGTTCGAGAACCAGCCAAAAGGTGTGCATTTTGCACCACTTGCAAATTCTCGATTTGAGAATTATGTCCCATTTTGTTGGAGAACGCTGTGATTCTCGAGTGTTTCTCGAGTCGTCGTCTAACGTAAGAGATTCTAGAATGCGGCTAGTTCTCGATTGTACCTCCAATCGAAATCTAGCTTCATGGCTTGTTGGCACTCGATAGCAAACCCCTAACCACGGAGGAAAAACAATTTTCTCCCAAAATAGGTGAAACGGTATGGAGTAATCAAATCTTTATCCTCAATATTGAATATATCATAGTCCGCCTACACCCTTTTTGAGATTCATGAAACTTTTTTTCTCAATAAATCCAAGGATCACTCTAGTGCAAACGTATTAGACTTAAATGCATTGTACAAACCACTTAGTGGCAGTGAAAAGCCATCATCTTCAATCACTGTCACTGAAGCTATTGTTCTCTGTTGGCCTCGTGTTTGTTGTTGCAGTAGTAACCGCTTCCATTTTGATGTTTACTTTTGAAGCTTCAGTTAATGCAGCCCGTTTAAATATGCATGCATTAAAGGATAGGGGGGCGGTGAAGGAGTAGATGTCAGATAATGCATAAATATTCACTGTATGTATGGAAGTACGTAACTATGGTTATACATTAGTGTATGCGAGACATAGCAATTTGTGTTATTTTGCAAAGTATACTGTTAAGAGATTTTACCTCCCTCATATATTGTCCCTTCTTTTATTCCATTCATTACTCAGTGTTACGAGTATTCAGAAATTCTGAAACGTGCGCACATTATGAGATTTCTGTGTTCCATTGTGCATTTCCACCCAATATTGTCAGTGCATCTCTTTGTGCAGCTGTCAGTGCAATTGCTTGGCAATCTAAATGAATTGCATGGGCGTGGCAGCGCGTTGTCATTCATAGTTCTAAACGTTTGCTGTTCCCATTTATTGTGTTGTTGACTTAAGTTTAGAGTATGAGAGATTTATTCATCTGCTATGGTGCATCTTTATGCCATAGCTGGGATTCATTGTTGCTTATTATGCAATGCCGCTGACTGTGGTGTTGGTTGCAATCCGATACTTCATATTATTGTATAACAGTATATGGCACTCATTGGTATTGAAACTGTATCAATATCATACAATATGCCCCACACTTTAAAAAGCAGTTAGAAAGTGAATTTCTCGTAAATTGTCAGTTTTGTAGTAAAATACAGTTATACAGATGTGAAAAATAGCTAAAGCCTTAAACAAGATATATATATCTGAACATTTAGAAAAAGAAGAAGTCCAAAAATCAAATTTTACTTAAACTTACTTACTTTAAATAGCTTTCAACCGCCTCGGCGATTTTGGCCGTCTAACATGTTTCGCCAGCCGGTTCTTTGTTGAGCCAACTGGCGTCAATTGGAGACACCGCGTGTTCTCAGATCTGCCTTTATTTGGTCCTGCCATCGGAGTGGGGGCCTCACTCTGCCTCTACTTCCACCGGCGGGTGCCGATAAGAATACCTTCTGGGAATACCTTCTGAGCCGCCTCTTCAGATGCTGTCAGTGTCCATGCTTCTGCACCATATAGCAGGACCGGTACGATAAGTGACTTATAGAGTGTTGTCTTTGTTCGTCGAGAGATGACTTTACTTCTAAATTGCCTACTCAGCCCAAAGTAGCACTTATTTGCAAGAGTTATAATTCGATCGATTTCCAGGCTTACATTGTTGTTGGTATTAATGCTGCTTCTCAGGTATACCCTTACTATTTCAAAATTATTGCAGCCAACAGTGGCGTGGTTGCCAATGCCGGCATGTACTTTGTTTACCTTCGTTCACCACCAAACCCATTTTTTCTTCTTCTTCTTCTAATTAATTAATTAATTAAAATAATAAGCAATTAATGGGCTTTAAATGTTTTGTCGATAACCGAACTTCTATTAAGACTCTCAGAAACAGCCTTGGTTTGGAAACGTGCACACCACTTTATATTTTCAAATCTCAAAAATTGTTTAAAATTGGTATGACTAAAATTTCAAAAACAAAAACACCGAAACCATGCCTTTGTTTAACGACAAATTTGCTGAGGCTTTTTGACAGCATTCATATAAAGGTTGTCTTTAAAATTTTTTTATCATCTTTTTATTATTTTATTTTTAGTTATGGTGATTTCCATCGGAAATTTGATTTTTAAATATGGTACTTTCACGGTTCCTTTAACTAAATGCTAAGTCTCAAGTTCCTAGATTACCAGAAAGTTAGTCAAAAGTCGATCGCAAAGTTCAAAATAGTTTTGGAAATATCTTGATATGTATGTGCGCCAACTACCGGAATTTTTTTGATGAGAGATTGCATTGTCATCGGGTTCTGACAAATGTGACAAGTTTCAAGTCAGTAGCTTAGCGGGAAGTTATTCAGAAATTTATCGCAAGATTCCCCCTATGTTTTAGAGATTTTCAACTATATCGAAAAGCACGCCACCTTTTAGAATTCTGATTTTAAAAAATTGTATTGTCACCGTTTCCACAACTTAATGCCAAGTTTCAAGTTCCTGGGTTACCTGGAAGTTGGTCAAAAGTCGATGGCAAAATCTTCAATCTTCTGGCAACTTCAAACTAGTTTTCGAAATATCTCAATCCGTGCGCCACCTACCGGAATTGTTTCGATGAGGGATTGCATTGTCATCGGGTTGTGACAAATGTGTTAAGTTTCAAGTCTCTAACTTATCTGGAAGTTACTAAAAATCGATCGCAAAAGTCCAGGATTCTTCTATTTTTTTTCTAAAGATTTGCAGTTATATAAACCAGCGTGCCATCTATCGAAATTTTGATTTTTGTTGTTTGTAGTGTCACTGTTCCCTCAATTTAATGCGAAGTTTTAAGTTCCTAGGTTACCTGGAAGTTGGTCAAAAGTCGATCGCAAAATTCGCAACTTCAAATTAGTTTTCGAAATAACTCGATCCGTGCGCCACCTACCGGACTTTTTTTCGTTCACATTGCATTGTCACGGAGCTCCGAACTATGTTCCAAGTTTCAAGTGTCTAGCTCAACGGGAAGCTACCTAAAAAGACTTTGCAAGATTCCGAAATTTCGTATGAAAAAGGTGGTGCAAACAAGAAAGCGACTTAATATGTATAAAGGTTTTAATTTTAAAAAGCACTAACACAGATGAGGTTCCTCTCTAATAGTGAGTTTGGTGAAAAAACATCCCCCAATTTGACGCTTTTCCAAACGGTAGTTAAACATTTATTTTGACTCTTCCTTTCTTATTTGACTTAAGAATTTTTAGCAAATGCATTTATAAAAAAAGAGGGCCGAGTTAAGTTGTTTTTTCAAATGTCCACAGATATGCATTTCACCTTTCTTTTGATACCCATATTGTAAAATCAATTTCTGTCCGTCCTCCCGTCTGTCCGTGTACACGATAACTTGAGTAAAAATTAGATATTTGCATGAAAATTTGTAAACAGGTTACTTTCTGGCCATGGTAGGTTGCTATTGAAAAATGGGCGAAATCGGATGATAACCACGCCCTTTTTTCGATATCGACAATTTCGAAAATCATATAAATTGACATATCCTGCTAGCTAAAATGGTTAAAATGATATAATTTTATAGGTGAATTCGCCTAGCCATTCTCTTATGATTTTTCCATAAATTTTTTAAAGTGGGCGGTGTCACGGGAATTAAGGGAGGCATTTTTGAAAATTCGACTGGTCGTAAATTTTAAACTGATTACGATAGAACGATGAAATTTGGCACAAGGCATACTAGAATCGTTGGGAGTATACCTGATGAAAATGGATAAAATCTCCCTTCAACCACGCACACTTTTGATATCGAAAACTTCGAAAATCACTTAAATTGACATAATTCGGTAACGGAGGCTAAAATTATATAATTTTATAGGTGTATCCCCCTGGTCATTATATTATGATTTTTTGATCATTTTTTAAAGTGGCGTGGCACCGCCCACTTTTCAGGGAGGCATATTTGAAAAATCCACGGATCATAACTTTTAAACTGATTACGGTAGAACGCTAAAATTGGTACAAGGTACACTACCATAATTGGGAGTATACCTCATTGTAATTGGACGAAATCGCTTCCCAACCACGCCCACTTCCGAAATGGAAAATTTCGAAAATCATATGAAAACTACCTCTGGATATTTAATGTTCCCTTTACCTGAACTTAGACTTCCTTAGTTATTTAACACACATAGAGTTTTGAAAATGGTGGAGAATAATTTTAAAGGATGTTACTTCCATGTCCTTGAAGAAAAAATTATATTTCGCCTATATTTCATGTTTGGTCCGAATGATGCACCTAGGCGTATGAGCAACATTTAATTATATGGTACCAAAATTTGTTATTCTCCTTTGTTGTCATTAGTCAATTGGTATTGCCAATAGGATAAGCGAAAATTCTAGGCCAGGTCCCTTCCCCTTTGATATTTGAACCTATAAAGGTGTAGTGCAATTAATAGACTTAAAATTTTTGTAAAATTCCGAGCTTTCATTTAGGCTCTAATAAATTATTTTCCTTAGTTTAGAAACGCGCACTCCACCGTTTTTTATCTTTTAAAGTCTCTAAAATTGATTACAACGGGTAGGACTAAAATTTCAAACCCAAAGTCCCCGACAACATACCTTTATTTAACCACAAATTTGCTGCTACTCTTGGACAGCTTTCATATAAAGGTCTTTAAAATTTGTTTAATATCTTTTTATTTCGATTTTTTTTATTGATTCTGTATGCAGCCCAGAAACTTGCAATGCTTTTTTTGAAAATACTAGCAGAGATATGCAGTGAGAATAATCAGCTTGTGGAACAGGTACAACGCTGCTCTTTCAATATCTAAAATTTTTGGTCATAAGATTCGCTTTGCTTTCGTATAACATATCACTAAGTTTCGATTTTATACTGAAAATACTTTTTTTCGCAAATATTTTTTATTTACAATACACAAAACTGAAAAAAAAAAAGCATTACGATTAGTCAAGCCTTTGCGGTTAAAGCAGATTTATTGTTATAAACGTAGCTGTAGCTTTAAACTAACAACCTATCATCATTGTTATACTATTATAAGTATCTATTTACATAACCAAGCTTCAATCTTAGTATTCCGATAATCTGTGCAAAATGATGTTGTTCATTGAATTATAAGTCCACAGATTTTTCCAATTAGAAAACAACAAGTAATTCCAATATTATCTCTGCGCATCTCAATAAAATAAAATTACTTGTAAAGCACTTGGAAGATTTAGTATAGCAGGGCAAGAGCTCACGTGTTGGCATGTCTAACTTTTTCCATTAAAATTTTGCCGGAAATTGTTGCAAAGCTATCCCTAATTTGACTGCGTATTTGTTATTCAGAACTTTGGGAGGTGTGGTGTGAATCGAAAGAAATGGCAAGTATCCATATAACTAATGTAACAGGGCAGAGGAGTGGTGGAATTGTAATGTAAAACCTAAAAGTTCCAATTGGCACCTTTACGTGTCTGCTTGGCTACTTTACCGTCTGCAGCAGCAGCACTGATTATACAGGTTGTAATTTGTGGCAAGTTGTACAAGCATAAGCTCGTAACATACAAGACAAGCCAAGGCGGGACAGACAAGTAATACTGTGCTGCTGATTACGCTACAGCGACTTTGGAGACACGTACGCACCGCATAGCGTCAATTGGAAAAACTTTTTATCATTAGCTTTAACATATAAATTGCGGAAATCATTTCTAGTGAGAGGATACATGTCCTTTTGCGCAGTTCTTAGAAGTTTGCTTTTACCTGCAAATTATTCCTTTACTTTGAATTTCTTTTTGAGTTCTTTGCTAGTTTTTCTTAATTTGTTGTAGCTATGCTTACTAATGTGTGCGTTGAATATAGAAATGTGCAACCCATAAAATTCATAAGGGCCACCATCAATGTTTGTGGCGACATTGTTCCAAAAGATGCCCACTCAGTTACGAGTAAGGATTTCTTACCAGATTTGAGACAAGCATTCAAAGTATTATAGTACTGTGTATGAAAAAAATGTTTCCTTGATGCGCACAGATACCCAGCAAACCATTGGAGCTCTAAATTGGCGCATATATGACTTTTTCCTCAGAACGCTCACATTTATAATGAGATACAAAGATCTATGTATACACGTAGGGTATTCTATGTATCGAACATCTATAATTATTGATACCACATTAAATAAAAATTGATAATCCTGTCCTATCAATGAATATGGATGTTCCATCAATTCATATTTGATAAATCACTATTGAAGTGGATTCCATATAAACTATTGATAAATTCTAAATAATTTAAAAAACAAAATTTCATACAATTTAACATCTGGTTTTAGTAGGATTCGAACCATGCTCTTCTGCCCGTTAGCCCAGTGTTATACCATTCGGCTACGGCATATTATAAAATTTTTAGAAAAATGTTCAATCATAAGCATTTAAAAAAATTGTGAATTCAAAAAAGGGCTCCAACAAGCTTTAATATTGTTAGGTAATAGATAGTAAAAATTGTTGAACTAATATGATTATGCGTCCCAGAAAAATTTACATTTCGCCCATATATATATGTAGTTAATATGGATATGGATATAGCGACAATAGAAATTTATATTACGACCATAGGGGTATGGGGCTAGCGACCCCACGACCCCCTCCAGTCACCACCACAAGATTTTATTGGTCGAATTTTCGACCACAGGCGATACTAGTAATCATAAACAGTCATAAAATTTTCGTATGTATTTGAGTGGCTTTTTGTATGAAACTGGTCATTCATAAAAGAAGCTCTTAACATCATGCATGTTTTTTTGAATGATTTTTTAAGCTCTTAGCAGTACATAAAATAGTCTTTTTTGCAGGATTTTCTATGCCTTTAAGAGCTTTTTTCTATTTTATATTTTTTTCATTTTATTTTTTTTTTTTTTTGCTTTTCTGTACCCTTAGTCTTCACTTCTTTCTTTCCCATGAGTTTTCCCATTACCTTTTCTCAACCCTTATCCGTTTCCTTTCCAAATAAGTGTTATTACAGAGATAAACATTAAATGAGCGCATATAGGACTCTTTCCTCGGAGCGCTCACATTCATAATAAGTTCATAAAATAATCAGAAACACTCATAAATGCTCGTATTGGCTTTTCCTATGAAACTGCTCATTCATAAAGAGCTCTCAGTCTTGTGCATAAAAGAGCCTTTTTTGAGTGATTATTTGAGCTCTTAAACAAGTGCGTAAAAGATTCTTTTGTGAATGATTTTTTGTTCGAATTAAGTGCTTCCCTTTCTTTTTAATTTCTATTCATATTATTTTCCTCTCACTCTTCCTTTCCCATGTTTATTCCCTTTTCCTATCCATTTACTTCACGTCTCCCTTTAAATACGTAAAAACAAACGACAGAAAAACATACATTTTCGGGCATAACATGCAATATTCATTTATTATTAATTAATCTCTTATTATTCAAAATTTGTATGAAAATGTCATTTTGAAAAGCTTTATAAACCAATTTTATTTTTTAAGAATATGAGGGAATAGATATCATTTTATTTTCGAAGAAAAATTTATTTCAAATAGAAAGAAAATCCTAACATACTTGAATCCAAATAATAAAAGTAAAGTATTTATATGCGCACACTCAGAAAAACTCATATAACGATCATATTTATGCGTATTCTCAGAAAAACTCAAAGAAATGTTCATATTAGAGATCAGATGTAAGAGCGCTCCGAAGCTGGTTTGCTGGGTGGATATACATATATACAGTTGTATGAGAATATTTAATTAAAGGCGAATTAGTTAATTATTTTGTCATGGCACCTCACATTTGAAGAAGTTAATTAACAGGTAATTTGAATAATATACATACATCGACATAAAACGCAAGTGTTTATTTTGACGTTAATATGTTCATTATATCAAACTTTAAAGATATTAATCTTTGCAACAATACATATATGTAAGTATCTATGAGTGCTCCCTCAATTAGTTACATTGCAGGAAAATCGATAATTACTATCCGACTTTCCTGGTTAACGGGATGGTGACAAAATTCTGTATTTTTAAATGATTTTGAGTCAAAATTATTGAAAAAACTGAAAAAAGTTCTGTGAGACTATATTATTTCGAGTCAAATTTCTATATTTCAAAATTCTGAAAGTCATAATGATAAAGGGTCAAAATGCTGTAAAACAAAACTCTGTATTCCAAATTATTTTTGAACAAAATTCCCTTTTTTTATTGTTGAAAATTAAAGATTAATACTTTGTTGTTTGGCCGTCGATAAATATAACTATTTTTCAATTTTTGTTTGAGCTCAAGGCCGGTTGCAAATAAAACAATACAAATTGTATTTATTATATTATTTACTGTCTATATTTCGTCCTTAGTCTAAGGACATCATCAGGACTGAAAAAAAGGATAATATATTGAACATTTTATAAAAATATTTAACAAGGAAAAACATGATTTTCAACACGTAAAACATCAAACACATAACATATGCACATGCCTAACTTACATCTTCGGTGGTATATCAAAGACTGAAAATAAGCAAATAATTATAAACTGAAACAAGTGATAGTTTGGAGACAAAACTAATAATTTTTTTATTGTCTTTAATTTGGTTAAACATTCATATTCTGTTTTTAAGAAAAAAATTTGTTTTTTATTTTTAGTTATATTTTTTTTTTTGTTGTTGCCCGTGTACTTTTAGTGATTTTTGCCTAGTAAACAACAACATATTTAAATCAAAAGAATGTAAATTAACGGTAACGCTTAATATTTATTATGGGTACACTAAGCTACAAATCAAGTTCTTACATTGATTTGAAATTGGGAAATACATAGGTCCGGTTTCACCAACCGGTCTCAACCTAGTTAAGTCGATTTTTTTACTATTTTAGTTTCACCATGCAACTTAGCCAATTCGCAAATTAGCCAAGATCGCAGCTGACTAATTCTCAGCTAAGACAAAATTGGGTGTAAGATATCAAGGGTGGTAGCAAAGCATAGACGGCAAAAACAAAAGCGTTAGAATTGGTCGGCTGTTCTCTTGTGTCTCTTTTTAACATTCGTAAAGATAGGACTTCCTTTCAAAAGACACCATTTTGGATTGCGTGCGATGCGTGAAAACGTAAGAAAACATACGACCATGTACAAAACAACTGACTGGGTTGCTGTGTGCAAAATTATTCAAGTCGCTCATTTGGTGAAACCCAAAAGTAAGTTAGCCCCAAATCTGGGCTTAGTTTTAGATTAGTCGCGTTGCCACACTGGGGCCATTTATATAAATGGGGACGCTCAAAATTCTGAAATCAACTTTTTACATCAGAATCGCTTTATCTGCACTAAAGCAGTTAATCTATAGCATCTTAACACATTGGCGGCCATGGTTTAACCCGTTGGTGACCTATGTTTTTTATTTTAGTTTCGAATTTAATTTTCTTGTATCAGAATCGTTATATCGATACTAAAATAGTAAATCACAAGAATTTTAACCTTTTAACGACAACGCATTAACCCATTTTGGACCCAAATTTTTTTTTCACTTAATTCCCAAATCAAAATATTCACATCATATTTATAGTATCTACACTAAAACGAGTCATTTTTGGAATCTTAACCCATTAACGGCCATGAATTAACCCTTTGGTGACCAATTGTTTTTTTAAGAGCTATAACCAAATTTTAACAAAATCTGTACAAAAATAACCAATTTGTATTATATTAACCCATTAGCGGCTATGTATTAACCCATTGATAGCATATGTTTTTTCTTTAAATTCTGAAATCAACTTATTTGAATAAGAATCGTTATGCCTCTACAAGATTTGTAGATGTGTAGCACTTTACTCCATTCACGGCCATACTGCAACACATCATTGATAACTTTTTTAAACCTGAAATCAATTTATTTGCATCAGAATATCCATAACTAATAAAAAAATACGTTTTAACTCGTTAGTGAAATTTTTTCTCTTTATTCTGAAATCTTTACTAAGAACTAAGTTAATAGTGATAAAACGTAGTAAATAGCTATAACTAGAGGGTGTCTGAGTTAAAAAAAGGAAATATGCAGGTGCAGGTACATATGTATGTATACAAAAATGGTTTTATACTAAAAATTAATTTTTTAAAACATCTAGTTCAAAAAGAAACACAATCGATTAGGATTACATAAGCTTCACTTAATGTAATGGAAAAAGCAGAATAATAAAATTTTATATTCTTCTCCTAAACCAACTATTTCAAATACACATTCAAATTTCTCACTTTGAAAAAATAATTTTTTGGAAAATTTGCACTGTTTGCGTATGGATAAGTCCCAACTGAAAAATGATAGAAAGCTGAAAATTGGGCCAGAAGTGTAGAATTTTATAGGGAACAATACCGGGTTTTTATTTTTTTGAAAAACTCATTATTTCAAAACTGAATTTTGAGCACGCTCGGCCCCAGTGTGCGTTGGTGAAACCGGCCCATAGTATAATTTTTTAAATAGTATATACATATGTATTTGTTTTGTATGTGGTGCATTATTAATATAATTTCGCATTGTAATAATTTAGTTAAGTGTTGTTATTATTGGTCATTATATTTACGAACTTTGCAAATTTTGTGGACTTTTGACCAGTCGAATAATTTTCATAAAATTATTCTTTTGAGTTTTTGGCGAAAACTAGTTGAAAAATGCTACATACAATACCAAATACGATGATTGCAATTTCGATCTTGTTGAAGGATCTTGTCAAACCGCTTTGTATTGTTGCTTAGAAATTTTTCATCACCTTTACTGGTCATCGAACCAAGGAGAGGAGATTAGGAATTTCTTAACAGCAGTATGTAACCATTACACCAAACATTGCTTAGTGCGCCTGCAGGCGCATAATAAGAACCGATTAAAACAACAACCTACAACAAAAAAGATCCTAGACGTTTGATACACGATTCCTATGTAGTATTTTCTGCTGATTCCAAATATGCAATCAACTGGTTCAATAGTAGTACAATTTTGGAGATATTTGGAAATCTCAGTTTTTGAGATAAGAAAAAACAGTAGGATGACTAATCTTTCAATATCTCCGCCATTTTGATTTTTATGATATTTCACTTCGTTTTTAGAATTTTTTGGCGGCCGCCGTGGTGTAGCGGTTAAGTGTTCGGCCTTCTACACCAAGTCGTGGCGGTTCGATGCCCGGCAAAAGTAACATCAAAAATTATTTAGAAAAAGAATTTTTCTAAAACGGGGTCGCCCCTCGGCAGTAGTTTGGCAAACTCTCCGGGTGTATTTCTGCCATGAGAAGCTTCTCAGCAAAAAATTCATTTGCTTTGCAAGTGCCGTTCGGAGTCGGCAAAAAACTGTAGGTCCCGCCAACTTGTAGGAAAAACTCAAAAAGCAACACACCACAAGTTGGAAAGAGAAGCTCGGCTAAAAATCTCGTTAGAGGTTATGATGATAACCTGTAGGTATATCGCCGCTATTAGTTTTTTAGAATATGAAATACCCTTTCTACCAAACAAAAAATAATTAAAATTGACTTTAAACACAATGAGTAATAGCGAACAAAAAAATTTATTTTTTTCATGGAAATTTTCAAATTTTTCCGAAATTCATTCTAATCTTATCTTGGCTTGCGTCATTTCTTGACGCTTAACCGCCTTGGTGAGTTTGGCCGTTTCGTTTCAAAGCACGCCAGCTATTCCTGTTTATCGATAACTGACGCCAATTGGAAACCCCAAGGGGGTTCAAGTCATCCTCCACCTGTTGTTTCCATCTCAGTCGAGACTTACCCTTCCTCTGCGGCTGAATTCGTCTGTCGATAGGAAAACCTTCTGTACGGGAGCTTCTTTGTCCATTCGCATAACATGACCCAGCCAGCGGAGCCTTTGGGCTTTAATTAGATGAACTATGGTCAGGTCTGTGTAAAGATTGGCATCACGGGAAGGACCATAAATCTTCCGGGGAACTTTTCATTCACATTTTTGTATTTTTCTTTAACGAAATATTGAATGTCCTCCTGGTTTGACATTCTGAGTCAAAAGATTGTTTCTGTGTAGACATTTTGGCACTTTTCCCTTTGTAATCGGTAGATCAGCCTTTTTTTATTTTTGTAGAATCAAGCATCAATTGTCATGGATATGTATTTTTTTAAATTGTTCTGGCAGTGTTATTACTTACTTAGTTAGGATCCCGAGATATTGGTCGATATACATACGTACATGCAAAAAAGAGGAATATATAAAATGCCGAAAATAAATTTTATTTGATACCCATATTAGAATGTCTTGTTCAATATTTAAAATAAATTGAGATATGTGGCAACCTTGCAAATCGCCCGAAGTGTTAATACCCAAGTGGAAAGTCGTAGAATGAAGCATACTATCTATATGCAAAATTTGATCCAAATCGCTTTACCCGTTCCCGATATATAAATACTTAAGTTCTCATTTCCGTCCCTTTTCCATTTTCTTTGCGTATTTCCGTCCCCTTTTTTGGGAGCGTAACGTTTGCCTGCTTTAGAAAATTCTCCCTCGCAAAATCCTGCAACATGTTTAAAAATCCTGCAATAGGTAAAATACCTAATATTATAGAACATTTACACCGCAACAAATTTGGTGAATTTGGCGAAAAATTGCAAATTTGGTGCTTTCTTCCATACAAATTTCATTTTCCATCACATTTGGCCTCATTCGCCGAACCGCCGAACAATCCACAGTTTCTCAAAATAGCAACTCTGCCTTTGTTCCACATATAGAATTGCCCAGCAAGAACCTTAATGGGTAATTAACGTGTAACAACTTTTGCATTATGAACAGCTGTAAATAAAAATTTCAACTAGTTTTTTTTAAGAAAATGGGCCAATTCTAACAAGAAAAGACAGAAGACAAATGCAAATTTGCCAGTGTAAACAGGTTCGAAATGACTCATTTAAATTCCCCAAATTTGGTGCAGTGTAAATGTCAAGCCATAAACTAGAGTTTATAAACAACATTTTTTTGTTTTTAACTCAAAAAATGGCCCTTTATCTCGAGTTTTGCAAGGCTTATTTTCTCATTAGTGACTAACTTTTTATGGGGTAAGACCCCAAATAGAATTTTTTTTGTATTTGAATCACCATAATGGGTGGAATAATGAAATAAAAAATAATGCAAGCACAATGTTGCATTTTAATGTAATATAAACAATGTTAAAGTGGACATGACATTACTCTGAAAATTACGCACTTTTCAAAATAATGACAAGTCCACTTTCACATTGTTTACATTACATTTAAATGCAGAATTTTCTAACTCGGAATTCTGAGAGGCAGAATTTAAAAAAATCTGGATTTTGAAAAAGCAGGATTTTAAAAAACTAGAATTAAAAAAAAAAAACCAGATATTAAAAAGCAGGATGTTGCTCTCGGGATTTCGCAAGAACATGATTTCGTTACCAATCCATAAAAACATTGCAACGCCGCCCAAGAAGTTAAATTCAAAAATTCAAAACCTTTTGAACAGGCTCCGAATTTTATTTTTTTGAGATCACAATTAAAGGATTTAGTTTAGAAAAACTAATATGTTTTCATCGATTTCGACTTCGATTTCAGGTGTGAAAATAACCTACTTGGAATATATTGCTCAGAGTTCTAGAATGTTCAAATTGACGAAACTATTGCCATTAATGTCTTTGATCCCCCCAATTTTATATTGGGGTGCTATGAAAAAATAAAACTTTCCCAAAAATTTAAAATGTTTAGCTATACTATTATATATTTTTAGATTAAAATGTGCAATATAAATTACACACCGACATACCAACAGCGTTCTTCAACATAACCATGCCAATTAGCTAAAACATGAAATATTGTAGCATACTTCTAGGCGCCAAACTCTCTTTTCGTTTTTAGAGAAGCGAGATATATTTAGTTCTTAATAATGTTTAATTTAATATATACATATGTGTGTATTTGTTCCATCCGCAGATAATAGTTATAGAAGTGAGCTTAAATCGCAATGTCCGGAATGGTTTATTGTCCAACCGAGTGTCCAACTAATTCATAGATTAAATGTTTATTATACAAATGAATGAATAATTCATTACTTGGCTTCTGCATTATAATGGTGATGGTTGTGCCTGTCAAAGATGTGTGTGTGTGAGTTTTAATGTTCGCGTTAAAATGCATTTGCTTTTGCGGTTTGTGGTTGAATTTACCCAACCTCTAGGCATCCTTCCAGTTTTCTTTCCGCCAGCTTTTGTTGTGCATTGCTGTTTTAATTGATTTTTTATGCCGACATAATCGCTGCAATAATTTCAAAATTTTTCACAAACGTTTTGTGGTTCGCGTTGTGTAGCTTTAAGCTTTTATTTCAATTACCATGACTCGTTGCAGTGCGTTTATTTGTAAGCATGTGTGTATGTACATATATCTAAATAAAATATTTATTCAGCTCACTTTATGGGCAACATCATTGAATTTTGCAATTATTTTACAATTTAAACATATCAATTATGGTTTTTAGCCACATTTTGCACGCAGCTGACAGGTTTTAATTGCCTTTGTCTTCTATCTATATATATACAAGGGTAAATCCTGAGTTACGGTGGCCACAATCGCACGGCTCAACTTACTTTACCTTAACAATGGAGACGAAAGTATCATTCTTCCTCTTTCTTGAGGTGTTAGAGATTACTCTCTATCTCTCTCTGTCTCTCTCTTTTATATAGAGAAGATATATGTACATATATCATTCCAATACTTTGTCACTCACACATTAAAATATTAGTATCTACCGTTACCTTAATTTGTAAAGGCCCTATCTGCTTTACTTTATAAAGTACAACCGGTGCATTACTAGTTACACCTTAAAATTTGTAGGGAGAGTGTATACTAATACATATATCATACTAAAATATGTGAAAAAGGCCTTTGTGAATTAAGGTAACGCTAAATACATTATACTGTCCCAAAAAATCAAATTAGTTTTATTTAAACGCGCCATTATGTATCAAAAAAATCCTGACAAAGTTTTATGCAATTCAGACCCCGGCAGCCCGTGCCGACTAGCAGTTGAAGACATTAGAAAAATCTTTCTGCACTCCACTACGTATTGCAAAAAAGAATTATTTATGTACTCGTTTCACTCATATTACTGTATCTTTGCAGTTTAAAGCGTTCGTAATAAATAAATCGGTATTTTTGTTTCATTGTCAGGATCTCCTTTAAATGATTAAAAGTTGTAACGCATCCCGCAAATTTCATCAAAATATGGATATGAGGTTAGTACTTATTTAAAGAATGATTTGAGTATAGGCTAAATATACCTTTTTTTACATTATCCCTTCTGGACATGGAAGTAGTTTTTTTTTTTCAACTAAAAACTCAATTTGTTTTAAAAAATCGTTATCTAATAAAAGTCCTGAAAATGTATATAAAAATATTTTAGGATAACCTTAAATGTGGACAGGATATATCTTGAAATTGATTTTGCAATATGGGTATCAAATGGAAGGTGCAAGCTTTATTTTGATATCTCAATCCGTTTGGGAGATGTTAACCAAAACTTGAAAATAATAAAAAATAAAATAATAAAATTTATCTGAACTTTTCTCACTTGAATAACTAAATGTTACTCATACGACGTGTATGACCTATAAAAAGTGCACTATAATTGCAAAGTTTCAAGATATACACAACTATTTTTGCAAGGAAACTTATCACTAAAGTACTTTTATAATTTCAATATCCTTTTCTCTTGAATACTGTTTTTTTGTTCAATATCCTTTTAAAGGATTTGGTTGTCCTTATAAAACTTCAAAGATGGAGATTTGATACACAGTGTTTTATTTATCCACGGCTAAAAATTTGAACCTAAATTTTAAACTTTTTTGGACTACATATATGACCAAACCAAATTTGCATTTAAATTCAATCTAGACCAGTTTTCATGAAAATTGGCTAAATGAATCGGGTTTCAATTATAAACAAGAAATGTTTTAACAATAAAGATAAAATAAAGTTTTTGTCCGTAGGCGGGAATTCGAACCAAGACTCCCCGCATCATGCCCGTCTGCTCTACCACTGAGCTACATAGCACACATAAATGTTGTTGGCAAAATTCAATCTTGAATAAGCTTTCAAAAACAAATTTGAATTTTCAAACCCAAAAGTTTAAATTTTAGATCGAAAAGTTTTAAGAATAAAATAAAACTAAAAAAAATGTGGCAGCTGACAGAACGCGAACGAAAACGCTCAGGAGTCAAAGCCGACTTCTCTACCGCTGAGCTATGACGCATATGAAATTTTTGTGGGCAAAATTCAATTACATTCAAACAAACCAAAAATAAAAAATTTAGACTGCTTTTTCATTTACATTTTAAATCGAAACCAAAAGAAATTGAAAATCTTTGTAGGTATTTGGACGGTTTGAAATATTGTACAAAAAAGTTTGAGAAATTGATTAATCTTTATACGGGTTTAAAATTTAGGTTCATTTTTTTAGCCGTGTCGGAAAAATATTAAAATTATGTGATTTTCGAAGCGTGAACGTAATTTTTCCGAACTTAGTATAAGCTGCTACCTAAAATTTTTACTAAAAATCGCCACGAGTTACCCTAGAACAAAAAAACTTCCCACACATGTTATTTTGGCTAAAATACATCGATATAGAGGGTATGTAAATCAAATTTTCGAACCAAAATTGTGTTCATATAGCTATTTACGAAAAAATACAAGGAAATATTCCAAAGCGTACTGACGTTTTTGGCTTTGAGATACCTACCATATTGAAGTGGAACCAAAAGGGTACCTTATTATAGCTTAAGCCACCACAAGGTAAAACTTTTCGGGAATGACACTTTTTCCATAGAGGTTGGTACAATTGTTTCAAAACAAAACATTAAATTTGTTGGTCTAGGGTGACGTTTTCTCGGAAATACCCATACCCGGGAATACAAATATTTGTAAATATATAGTTATTGCGTTCCGTTTCATAGAACATACATAAGCTTCAAAAGTTTGCGAGAATATCATTTGACAGTTTGGCGACCATGCATGTTCGTTTGTAAATATTAGGGCTGTTACGGAGATTTCGACACAGAAACATCCTTTGAATTTTGATTTCTAATTTTGTTTTCGTGTCCGTCTTCGGAGTTAAAACGGAAGAAAGCCAGAAAAAAGATACATCACTAATAAACTTTGCTATAGTTTGTCATAGGTCCTTTAAGTTCGTTTTTGGAAATCGACAACAAAGTCGAATCGGCAAAGCTTTCATTCCGGTAGTAATCATATCAACTTAATCACTGATTGAAAAAATCTTACACGTTGGTTTATCTAGCTAAGCTTGGGCCCTTTTTTCGAATTTCGTTTTCGGTCCTGATTCAGATCAAAACAAGTTTAACCATTCGGTTTCGCATTCCGTTCTGGTATTTCGTAACATTGCTAGAAAGTATGCAGCCTTGAATAAATTCATTGGAGTACTTAGGTAAGCTTTGTTTTGCTCGACTTAAAGCCCGGATAAAGCCCGAATCATTGCAGTCTGGGTGTCGTATTAAAAAAGTAACTTCTATGGCGAGAGTAAATCCCTCATTCGATGTATGTATGTATACTATTTACCGAGTATTTCTCTATGGAGCACTCCAATACCTAGGGCACTCCCGTGAAAAGATGGAGTTCATGTTAGTTGTAGTACCCTTTCAACCTTACATGCAAATTCCCCTGCTTTGAACAGTGTGTATGTAAGTACTTGTCATTTAAACAGAACATTTGTGTGTTTCGTGTGTTAATATATGTAAATAAAGCTCATTAAACTAATTAAATGTTGAATTTGCACAAACAAAATACGATGCAATTAAAATTTTCTCGCCAAGCGTAAAATAATGAATAAAATATAACCCAAATAAAAATAAATAATTTTCTACATTTATGTATGTAGTTCAATATTTGACAAAAAAAATTTAAATATTACTTCCATAAATGCCCTTACGGTACTAAATATACCTACAAACATACATGTATGAACTCAAAAAGTTTTGTTTCCAAGATTACCCGAGAGAATACTCGGGATGCTACGGCTAATGAATCCGTCCCTCCCAACGCATGACTGGAGTGTCAATCTGGTCGGGGATGCGGTAGGGCCCGACAGACAGGTGGTGTTCACCATGAATAAAGAGTCAATCGAGCCCCTCAAAAGGTGCAATGGCCTAGTACACTACAGCGTAGGCCAGATCGTTATCCACGTATATCGTGGTGATGCTCAGCGCGCTGCCTTCTCGGCTGCTCCGGGGGAACCGGAAAACTTATTACCAGAAGAGGAAGCGGAGGATTCCGATGCGGAAAGCATGTTATCCGCCACGTCTCTTGGCGATAGTGCTGTGAACAACTCGGAGATGGAGGACAGCCTACAGGACGAGGAAGTCCTCGACGTCACGGTGGTAGCAGCCAACGCTGAGCGACTAACATCTAACGCTACAGGCAGCAGGACTCCTGCAACGCCACATCGGGCAGTTAATCGGAACAACTCGTCGTTGATAGGCAACCTCCGGGATGGAGCAAACCTCGACGATATGGGGACGGCAGGGAAGTCTGTGCGCTCTCATGTTGGTGGTGCTTCAGATTAATTTGCACAAATCTAAAGTGGCTTCGGCTGCTTTAAGTAGTCGTCTTTCTAAAGGCGACGTGGATGTGGTCCTCATCCAAGAACCCTGGGTCAATAGCTCGAGAATCTGCGGATTGGGGACTAAGGGCTTCAAGCTCATTCGAGCCAGCGAGGAGAGCAAAGTCAGAACGTGTATTTTGGTCAAGTCTGAGTTGAACTCCTTTCTCCTACCTAACTACACCAATGGTGATATTACCGCTATCAGTCTAACGGTCGACAGCACCCGCCTGACGGTGGCGTCGGTCTATATGCCCTACGACGCCGAAGAACCCCCACCACAAACGGAGGTGAAAGACCTGGTGTCAAATTTCTGCACGGGTAATCTTATTATTGGAGCGGACGCTAATGCTCACCATGTCCAATGGGGGAGCTCCGACATCAATGCCAGGGGCGAGTCTCTGTTTGATTACCTCTTAACAACCAACCTGGTGATTTGCAACGTGGGTAATGAGCCTACTTTTATCACTAAGACCCGCAGGGAGGTCATAGACCTCACTATCTGTAGTGAAGGCGCTTATGAGTGGGTTAGAAAATGGCGGGTTCTGGAAGAACATTCTTTCTCCGACCACCGTTACATAGAAATGGTTTTAGACTTTATTGTAGAACAACCAATCATGAAGCGCAATCCACGTAACACTGATTGGCAGTTACACAATGAAATATTAGACAGAGACCTACCAGTACTGCCCTCACAAGCCCCCTCATCAGTAGAGGAGCTGGAGGATCTTGTTACTACATTTACATCGGCGCTCTCAAATGCTCTAGGACAGGCTTGTCCAGTGCCAAAACCACGCGGTAAACACAGGCCACATTGGTGGTCCTACGATTTGGACTCGCTCCGAATATCATGCCGGAAACAATTTAACAAGGCCAAGAGCTTCGGCTCTGAGCCTCATTGGCATGAATATAAAGCTAAACTAAGGGCCTACAAAAAAGCTCTGAGACAGGCAAAGAGAACCTCGTGGAGAAATTTCTGCACTGGCGTCGAAAAGGTCGACGACACAGCGAGACTTAGACGAGTCCTCTCGAAAAGTCAAACAACCATCAGCTATTTGCGAAAGCCTGACGGATCCTGGACCAGCACGGAAGAGGAAACCCTTGAGCTGCTCTTGAATACACATTTTCCGGGGAATCTGCATGATGCACCACTAGCACCTGCAACAAACCTGGCAGTAAATATACCCATCACTGAGGAAAGAGTAAGGTGGGCAGTTAAGAGCTTTGAACCGTATAAGGCTGCCGGGCCGGACGGGATTATCCCCGCGCAACTTATAAACACGTTGGAGACATCAGCTAAATGGCTGGTATTTCTCTTCACAGCCTGCCTGGCTCTCAACCACATTCCGGGCTCCTGGAGAAGCGCCACGGTAGTGTTTATCCCTAAGGCTGGGAAGGCATCCCACTACGAGCCAAAAGATTACAGACCGATCAGTCTCTCGTCCTTTGTACTCAAAACCTTTGAGAGGATACTAAGCGACTACCTTTCAACGACTATTGATAGCAACCTTATCTCTAGCTATCAGCATGCATACACCAAGAGTAAATCAACAGAAACTGCTCTGCACAGCCTAGTATCTGTCATTGAGAAATCGCTGTGTGAAAAGGACTACTGTCTCGTGGCCTTCTTAGATATTGAGGGGGCTTTCAACAATAAAAGCCCGGAGGCGATCAACTCCGCTCTAACTAATCTGGGCGTAGATAGACCTCTAACTGGTTTAATTGACCAACTTCTAAGAGGAAGGAAAATAGCTTCTTCACTTGGTACGGTCGAGTTATCACGCTATGTCACAAGGGGAACGCCCCAGGGTGGTGTTCTTTCCCCGCTTTTATGGAACCTCACAGTCAACTCGTTGCTACGTGACACAAGCTGGGGGGCGGGAAGATAGTGGCATACGCAGACGATTTAGCTATTGCATTCAGAGGCAAGTTCCCACAAACTCTGTGTGACCTGATGCAAGTAGCACTGCGAGAGGTTTCGAGGTGGTCCTCTCGCTGCGGACTTAGTATCAACCCGGGGAAAGTGGAACTTGTCCTCTTCACCAACCGGTACAAAATACCGCCACTAAGCCTACCAGAACTAGATGGCACGCGCCTGGGCTTGTCGGATAAGGCCAAGTTTCTAGGCATAGTTCTGGACAGGAAACTGAATTGGAAGGAGAATGTTCTTCAGCGCCAGAAGAAAGCTTGCATCGCTCTTTACACATGCAAAAGAGCCATTGGCAAAAAATGGGGGCTCAGCCCTAGAGTATGCAGTTGGATCTACACGGCCATCATTCGCCCAATCATGCTGTATGGAGTCGTCGTATGGTGGCCGGCACTGAGCAAGACAACATACCTGAATCTGTTGCGGAAAGTCCATAGATCCAATATGATCTGTATAAGCGGTGCGCTAAGGACAACGCCCAACGAAGCCCTCCAGGCCATTCTGGGCTTTTTGCCACTTGATCTGGAAGGGTTTCGGTCAGCGGCAGCATCAGCTCTGCGCCTAAGAGAAACCTCCAGTTGGGGTGCGGGTACTATTGGACACTCCAGTATTCTGGAATCTTACAGCTTTCTCCCTCTAAGCACAGATCGTTGTGCGACCACTACAGTCGGGGATAGCTGCTTCAAAATAAACATTCCCAGCAGAGAAGACTGGGAGAGGACGGATTGGTGTCCCGAAACAAATGGTGGCACTTCCATATACACCGACGGCTCGAAGTTGGACGGCAGAGTTGGAGGAGGGGCTTATTCAAGGGATTTGGACCTTGAACTCTCCTTCAGACTACCTGATCATTGTAGCGTCTTCCAGGCGGAAGTCTCGGCAATCCGGGACGCCGCGGCCTGGTTAAGCAAACGTGTTATCGGAGGAGATATCACTATTTTCAGCGATAGCCAGGCGGCAATCAAATCCCTTGGCTCATACACGTTCAACTCTGAACTGACGCTCAGCTGTCGTCGATCTCTTCAGGAGATGGCCCAACAGAACCGCGTAAACCTCATATGGGTCCCGGGACATAGGGACATTGAGGGAAACTGTAAGGCAGACGAGCTTGCCAGGCAGGGCACGACCAAGCAGGTTCTTCGGGATAAAGAGCGCTTAGGTATGCCGTTTGCCACATGCAAACTAATGCTGAAGGAGCACACACTCCGTCAAGCCAACGAAAGATGGCTGCAATCCCCAGGGTGTCGGATATCGAAACAAACCTGGCCAAAATGGGATCTTAAAAGGTCTAGACGCATTTATGCCCTAACTAGGAGGGAAATCTGCATATTGATAGGGGCATTAACCGGTCACTGCCTCATTGGTAGGCATGCAGAAAGGCTAAGTGTGCCCTACCGACGATGCTGCAGGAGTTGCAAAGATGATGAGGAGGAGGAAACGGTGGAGCACCTCATCTGCAACTGTCCGGCTTTAAGCGGCGTGAGAACGCGCTTTTTGGGAGTTCCGTTCCTAGATAGTCTAAGCCAGATCGCGGAACTGGACATAAAGGACTTGATGGGCTTCATAAAGTCATCTAAGTGGTTCGAGGAGGAGTAACGGTGTCGGTTTAGGAGTGTCAGTCCCGGGATTCTGCTATGTGGAAAATCCCAACAACTCAGGGATTTTCCATATGGCTGGGTCCCGGGGCTGACTTTCCTTGTGTTGGTGGTATCACAACGGGCCTTCAAAACTGGCCTAAGTGTGCCTCTGCGGCAGCCACTTGAACCTAACCTAACCTAAGATTAAATATGTAGAAAAATATATTCTGCCAATCCTTTTTATTTTTAACTAGCTGGTACCCGCAACTTCGCATGCGTAGCTTAGGCACTGAAATTAATCAAATGATTTATGACAGCATTCATAAACACCTTTTGTTTGATACCCATAATGTACCTACTAACACATTTTTGTGGAAATATTCGTCGATACCTCCGAAACCGGTCGAGCTATTGAAATTTCAAGATATCTCCCAAACCATTTCAGAATTTTCAGTGAATCACATCACACCTTTCGTTTGACACCAATATTGTACTAAGACATTTTTGGTCACCGCTGGTCCACATATTGGGCGATAACCCCAAAACCCGTTGAGATATCGCAAATAATAATATATTAAACTTTAAGTTGAGCATCTAGCAATCCAACGATTCAATTCCATTCAGTACTTTTAGGCCCATTATCTCATCCACCCAATAAAGTGAACTTTACTTATCGGGCAGATAAACTATTCCTCACCTTAAAGTGGCCTTTAATTATTTTCAATTTCTCATCTTCCCGATAAAAATAAATTTGTGTCATGTAAAAATCTACTACGTTCACTGTTTTTTTTAAGAATGGCAATATATTTGACAATGACAATGACAATTTTATTTTGTTTCAGTCAAAAATATTTTAAATAAATTATGCTTAAAAAACAACGTGAAATGCTCACACTCGAATTTGAGCGCAAATATCCAAATGATGCTGGCCTGATTACCAAAGTCGTTTTTGCTGAGCTATAATTAGCCTATGCGCGGTTTTCACACACAAAGAAGTCGCGCAACTTGAACGTGTCAAGTCTAATTCAAAGAGAATCCTTTGGGTATCTCACGAGATGATCATCTCGATTTCTTTCATTTTTTGAGTAACATCAATGATGTGGATACTGCTACGCTGAAGCATGTGGCCAAAACTGTTGCAATGGTGGATTATTTCCTAGTTTTGGCTATCGCGGAAGACTTGCAGTTGAAGTGTTTATTATTTTCGATTTCTCCCTCATCCCTAAATCTGCTTCAGAAATAATTTGTCGAGAAACCCATACGTTCACCGTATGGGACAAGAGAGAGGCGCTTGAAAATATGGCTTTCGGAAAATTAGGAGTCCAATTTCTGCCTTCAATGCCATAAACACTCAAATAGTTGACGGACTCAACCAGAAAAGGACTAACTACAGGACGGTCCTAGTTGCCCCTGATCTATCTTCAAGCCTTTCCGATTTGGACGATTCATCACTCTCCCCTCCTGTCTTCAAGGTTGGTCAGCTAACTATATGAGTGGTCGTCAACCGTCTGTCGTTTTTAGGAACAAAAAGCAAAAAAGCAGGCCCTGAAGCACATTCATGAGAAGTCTGTTGGCCGTTTTGCATACTCCAATACTTCATGTTGCTGACGAGGAGCGTCAAAATCCTCGAGAGATAAGGATCACTTTGGCTCAATTACGTTCTGGATATCGTAGCAGGGTAAACTCCTACTTATCCAGCCTGAACCCCTGCCGAATGAGAGGCCGGCATGCGGCTCGTCTCCTCATAACGCCAACTATTTATTCACCTGCTCTTCGAAGCCCACTCTTCTAACACCCATTTCCTTTGGTAGAACCCTGTAAAAACTTCTGGTTTCTTAGAACTCCCGTTAGAAGACATTGATGACAATTTCGGTCAAGGAAAAGTACACGTTTGGGCAGGGGGTAGCTTCAATACAACAACGACAACAAAACGGGCGCTTTAGGCTAATGATGAACTTTATTCACTTCTTATTAAAGTGAGGCCAAGTCAATCTGGACACCTCTCATTTAGGTTCCAGTGCCCACCTCACATTAGCCTTTTCGGTGAAAACCGAGTGAAGTTTGTGTCTCTCATAGCAAGAGAAGTAGAAATATGTGTCAATTGACTCGTCTGCGGCAGTCCAGTGGATTCCCTCGCCAGCTCATTAAAGGCGCAGTTCCCTGGTACACCACTACAGCCCGGGACCCACATCACTGTTGTGGTGCACCTCAAGGCTAAGCCTTCTAAGGGAAACGTCCGGCTGAGGCGCAAGCACTACTGGACACTCCAGTATTCTGGGATCCTACAGTTTTCTTCCGCTGGGCACAGAGCTCTATGCGACCACAATAATCGGAGATAGCTGTTTCAAAATAAACATTGAAGAGTGAAGAGGATAGATCGGAGTCCCGATACTCATGGCGGCATTTCCATTTTTACCGACTGCTCGAAGTTAGACGGCAGAGTTGGAGGAGGGGTTTATTCACAAACCATTGTTGTAAAACACCATTTACCTGAAGATATTTTTGTAGGAAATCGAATTCCTTACAAAAAAGCTACATAGACTAAAATTCACTCAGTCTAGCAGTTTGCTAGTATTCTAGCCTCAAAACTTAACATGTTTTTTCAATTTCCCATTTTTTCTTTCAAAAATTGTCAAAAAAGCAGATATGTAGTTACTAAAAAGAAAGATAAACAATTTTTTGGTAAAGTTACTCTTTCAAAACTTGTTTAGTATTAAACTTAAATAAAAAATAGAATAAAAAAATATTTTTAATTTAAAATGTTTTTAAAATGAACTAAAAACTGGAAAATAATTTCCCCTCTGCCTACATAGATTCTTCACCACGTAAAGCTTATCTGGAACATTTGTGAGTGGGAATTCTTATAGGTATTAAATAGTACTTGGAGTTTGAAAGGTATAAAAACATTGGCGCACGCTAAAGATGGTTCGCATTAATTTCTAACAATCTTATTACCGATATGAGCTTTTCTAAAAAAAAAAACCACTTTTCACAATATAGCAAGCGCCAAATGTTTTTATACATTTCAAACTCCAAGTACTATTTAATACCTATAAGAAAGAATTCCCACTCACAAATGTTCCAGATAAGCTTTACGTGGTGAAGAATCTATGTAGGCAGAGGGGAAATTATTTTCCAGTTTTTAGTTCATTTTAAAAACATTTTAAATTAAAAATATTTTTTATTCTATTTTTTATTTTATACTTTTTAGTTGTGAGTCTGTGAAAATTTCTAAGATTGTAATTGGATATTCTGTGTCATATTAGTGGTACTCATGTAACCATATAACTTAACGAAAGCGTAAATATATACATTTAACAGCTCAGTTAGATGAACGATATAGATAAATTTATGTGAATACTTTTTATTATGAAATTCTTATTAATTTAATTTTTGACCCATTTTTTAGCTATTCTTCTATTTTTGTCTAGTGTGCATTGACTGCTTTGAAAAACTGCATGTCGAACAGCGTAATCGAATTGGGTAATTTTTGGAGGTGTTTACACACTAAACCCTCGTAGAAGTTTACCAAATCTGTGTAAACTTCGTTCCATAAAAATGTTGACAGTTCATTTACGCCTTCGGCAATTTTCTACGTTTACACGCATTACGCGGTGTGCCTATGGTTCAGAGCTGTTAATTGAATGAATCAAAACAGTTACAATTCAGGATTTATTCATTTTTTCAAATGTTTTTCGTTGAATTTAATTTGAAATTCCATGTAGATACGATTTGACATGTTGAATTCATATTTTCCATTCAAAGAATTAAAGAATGCGAGAAAGTAATTCAGTTTGAACTGAATTGCATCGAAATAACTCTCATTCAATAACTCTCTCAATTGAATTCCAACTTTGGTGAATCAATTCAATTTTTCAATTCAGTACTCTCGAAATTTAACTTTCAGAGGTGATATTTGCGTACTTTCAGTCTTTAACATGCCTGGAATTGATTTGAAGCTGTCAAAATAGTAATAAAACACGAGACTGCCATGTATCATTGTAAAATTTGGCCCTAACTCTAAAATTTTATATGTGATGGATTATGTTTCAAGTCTGTTGATTTTAATGTAAATAGGCCAAAATTTTATTGGAACCATTCAGAAACTGAAAGTTATATTTATATATTTGTTCAAAACTTATTTCGGCTATGATATTGTCTTCGGAAAATTGTTTTGAAACTATAAGCCCGAAAATTTGGTTCCGTTTTCTTTAGCTACGGCAACTCTTACTCAATGTTTTCATATATTTACATACATACATAAAATCTTGCTGTTTTTAGCTGATTTCTCGAAGATTACAGCAAATTTTTCAAGAAGGTAAGTAGAAAATAATCGTCACATAAAAAAGGAACAACATGAAGTGCAGTTCCATCGTTTTATTACAGGGAAAGTGGAGAAAAACGCGTTTGAAAATTCGAAGCGGTAGACGTCAAAATGCAGCGCACAGTGTTAAAATTTAGATAAAAATGCAAACAAAATTCCGTGTTTTATCTACCAGAGCTGTTAATTGAATGAATCAAAACAGTTACAATTCAGGATTTATTCATTTTTTCAAATGTTTTTCGTTGAATTTAGTTTGAAATTCCATGTAGATACGATTTGACATGTTGAATTCATATTTTCCATTCAAAGAATTAAAGAATGCGATAAAGTAATTCAGTTTGAACTGAATTGCATCGAAATAACTCTCATTCAATAACTCTCTCAATTGAATGCCAACTTTGCTGAATCAATTCAATTTTTCAATTCAGTACTCTCGAAATTTAACTTTCAGAGGTGATATTTGCGTACTTTCAGTCTTTAACATGCCTGGAATTGATTTGAAGCTGTCAAAATAGTAATAAAACACGAGACTGCCATGTATCATTGTAAAATTTGGCCCTAACTCTAAAATTTTATATGTGATGGATTATGTTTCAAGTCTGTTGATTTTAATGTAAATAGGCCAAAATTTTATTGGAACCATTCAGAAACTGAAAGTTATATTTATATATTTGTTCAAAACTTATTTCGGCTATGATATTGTCTTCGGAAAATTGTTTTGAAACTATAAGCCCGAAAATTTGGTTCCGTTTTCTTTAGCTACGGCAACTCTTACTCAATGTTTTCATATATTTACATACATACATAAAATCTTGCTGTTTTTAGCTGATTTCTCAAAGATTATGGCAAATTTTTCAAGAAGGTAAGTAGAAAATAATTGTCACATAAAAAAGGAACAACATGAAGTGCAGTTCCATCGTTTTATTACAGGGAAAGCGGAGAAAAACGCGTTTGAAAATTCGAAGCGGTAGACGTCAAAATGCAGCGCACAGTGTTAAAATATAGATAAAAATGCAAACAAAATTCCGTGTTTTATCTACAGACCCGGAGTTGATGGACTCGTAAAGAATATAGCTTAAGGCTGCGAGGTTCTTGTTTAATGTATTTATTTTATCTTGTCATAATATAAACGTAGGAATAAATTTATTGAAACATTTGATTTAATTTAATTTTCACTTTTAATATTATTTCCCTCTGGAATATTTTAAGACATAGAAATTAAAATTACTGTCTACCGCCGCGGACTGTGCGCTGACTTGCCATATTGAAAGTACCTGGTGCAAGTACCGAAACAGGTCACAGCAAAAATTCTTTGAATAAGTTTTTCAAAACGAGGCCACCTTCGGCAGTGTTCGGCAACGCTCCGGGGGTTTTTCAGCCAAAATGAAAATGCCTTGCCAGATACTGTGTAAAGTTGGGCCAAAGAAATTGTAGGTCTCGCCAATGTGTACTAAAACTTAAACCACAAATTGGAAGACATGCTGGACCTTATCCTCTTAGAAGGTATTTGTATTATTATTATTATTATTATGAGTATTCCACGATGTTTGGAATTTGATGGTGCTACGAATGATCTACAGAAAGCAGCTATTAAGATTTACATAGGCTAACTATAGACTCATACAATTCAACTCGAAGGAGAAATATGTACATTATTTTTTGATGTGATTAAATTACATATTTGGGGAGGTTTTATCAGTCCGCAAATATTATAATATAACGAAACCACAGATATGTCAGTAATCCCATCTGACTGAAGTAAATGCGCAAAATTCAACACATAGATGTTTCAAGTCAAACTATGGACGTGAGGTAACTTCTTTTTTTCAGGACAATTAAAACTCGAAATGTCGGTAAGGCAAATTCGAAAGCGAGGACCATATATGTATGTCATACATTTTACTTAGCTGCTAAATCTTTCAAAAAATCCCACCGATTCTGAGATAAATGAGAAAATAAAAAATTTGGATTTGTCGAAATTGCTACACTGTGAAGAGCGGCCATGTTTTTTTCGGTTTATAAACAAAACAAAAATTTGAAATATGAAAAGTAAAAATTTTTTATAATTGACAAGACCTCAATGCAGAACCATGCCTAGCGGGAAATATATTATAATTAACATGTCGTTGCATCTTTGCCTCTGATCTTAAAAAAAAAAAAATAAAAATGTTTTATTGTTTACCTAAAAGCTCATCCTAAGTCATGAATATTTCATGTATATACATAGTAATTATCATACAAAAATATAAACAAAGCGAAAAACACGTTCGTAAAAGCAAAAATGGCATATCAAGGAAAAGTCCATCGTTTGGAAAAATTGTCTATTTTTCTCATCTGTCTCCTTAACTTTTTCTTTTATATCTTTCATATTATGAGTTTTACACCTTTTTCATGATCTTCCAGTGCCGTTACGAATCACTTTCAACGCTTCAATGCAAAATAATGTATGTCACTTTAAATTACCCTACTATTTTTAAATGCATTTTTACAGTTTTGGTGTCAAATTTTAGAAAATTCGTTATCTGGAGAGCAATACAAAATGTTTTATGCAATGAAACTGGTTTTGAAAAATATTACACTTAGAACGTTATTCGCGATGATGCTTCAGCTGACAAGCACTGTATGATTGTTTAGTTCTTTTCCAGCATTTGGTTTACAACACTAATCACATGTCAAAAGCCATTAAAACTTTTCTGTGTATGTACTAATTAAAATTAGAAAAAATCAAAATTTAAGACTGTCATATTTTCTTTGTTGTCATTTCTTATATAAAATTTGAATAGCACAATAAAATTAAGCAACCCAATGCGCAGGTGTGCTATTTTGCTTTTCCTTGTTTTTTCGTTTTCTCTAGTTTAAAAGTAAAAGACCACGAACACAAAAATTCAATATTTTCTGACAAATTTGTATGAAAATTTAATTTAATGTATTCAGACACAACATTCAACTCATGTAGTGCTCTCAAGTGTTGTGTTGTTGAAGTTGTACATAAAACTATAAAAGACCTTGTGAATTTCCTTAATAATAAACACTTAAGCTGTAGATGCAACACCGCAACGTAGATATATTGTGATAAGTCCTAATACTTATGTAAGATGTCAGAAACGTACCTCACTGTTACAATTTCCTACTGGTGCGCTTATTGTATCATGAAATGTTGTCATTATATATTTTTTCTTTGACATTTGAAGTCAATCCCGGGATTGTTTTTTATTAGTCCCGAAATCTCGAAAAGCAGTTAAAAAATCGCGAATGTTTAAAATAGTTAGTTTTTTAAGAATAATATGACATTAAGTTGGATTAAGGCAGTTTTTTGAGCTTTTGGTTTTATATATAATCATAAAAGCAGGGTATAAAAATTAACACCTAATATTACAGCCCACTTATGAATGGAGAGAAATTTTATAAAATCCCTAACTTTTTCGCTTGTTGATTTGCATTAACATCCAAAGCAGCTAGGAGAAACCGTAAGAAGATGTTTGGTTATTCCCGGTCTTGTACTAATATAAAAATATGTAAAGAAAAAGTTATAGGATATATTTAAACTCTACTTACATATTTTTTATATATATTTAAGCATCTTGTTGGTAATGAAAATAATATTGATGTACTGTCTTCAGTTTGTTTGTTAAAATGTATAAAATATCTAAATAATACATATGCGGGATCTCGAAACTTTTGGGCTCACAAAACTAAAATAGCTGCCATCCCTACTATGCCTTTAAGGTGCTGTAATTTTTATTAACCCGTTTCTTATCCGTGATAAAAAATGTCCTGAATTCGACACTATCACCGACCAGAACTCCGGTCACCCATTGAAGACTTGTAAAAAGGCGGGATACTACCAAACAGCCACGTCGATTGTAAAATCGCGTATTTAATGCTTTTATGAGCTTTTTTCAGGCACTTCAGTAATATGTACAGTTAGACACAAAATTAAAGATGTCTTTAAGAATTTGGAAAAAGTTCAGGGGAGCTTAGCAAAATGGCCATCCAAATTTTCAACGTTTTTGGCAGATTTTTCTTAGTTTTGTAGGACAATCAATTTCAGTGGTATGATGTGAAAGTTAGAACTAATTTAAATATTTTCCTGATTTTTAAGAATTTTTTTCGATGAGGGTGTTAAGTAATATCTTTCATGCAACGCATGAACAAAATTTAATTTCGCATAAAAAATTACTCAACACCATCGACGAAAATCGTTCTTGAAAATCAGGAAAATATTTCAGCTAGTTCTAACTTGCATATAATTATACTGCTTGGTCTACCAAACTGAGTCCTCAAAAATTTCATACAAAATCTGCCGGAGAAGTTGAAAGTTTAGATGACCGTTTTACTCTCCTGAGCTTTGTGAAAATTTTAAAAGACATTTCAAATGGTTTCTGTTATACAATTAAATGTAAATTAATTCCACTACTAGTTATTGTTGACTAAAAAATCGAAATAAAATACTCATATTTGGAAAGAATTTCCATATTTCAAAAAGATTTTATTTTTTTTTTTCATTTTTCAAAACTGACGTATGTATATGACTAATAAAACCATGAAAGAGCTCCGAATTTTTTTATATTCATAAAAGGCATGAGTTTCAGCTGAACGTAATATTGTGTATTGCCTGTACAACATGTAGATATGAGAGCAACGCAAATTCATATATGGTAATAGCAGGGCGAATTCGGCAATATTCGCTGTGCGTTGAAGATCTTTAAAAATACTGAAGCACTTTCGAAGTTGTTAAATTTAAACTTGACACTGCCAAATTTTCCAAAACTAAATATGCCAGCAAAAAATTCATTTGCTTTGCAAGTGCCGTTCGGAGTCGGCAAAAAACTGTAGGTCCTGCCAACTTGTAGGAAAATTCAAAAGCAACACACCACAAGTTGGAAAGAGAAGCACGGCTAAAAATCTCGTTAGAGGTTGTGATAATAAAATAATTACACATTCATATTTATTTTTTATTTATGTGAGAAAAGCTTATTTAATTAAATTCAATAATGTGCTCAGAGGGTTAATAAAATATGACCGAAAAGCTTCATAACTAACACATCAGCAACACTAATAAGGCAGTTTATGTGAAGACCAGGCATGTTATACCTTTCAAAATCATACTTTTTTAATGTTTTAACTTGCATTTTTTTAAATTCACATATTTCTTACACGCGAATCAGCTTTTTCCACTAATTTTATGTTATAGATTATTATAATATGTAATGTAATTTTTTTTCAAATTCTTCTAGCGTGAAAGGAACTTGAAAACTTTTAGTACTATTTAAGGGAGTAAATTAGCATTTTTCCAAAAACTGATTCGTACTGAATTAGCGGAATTAACTCTCCAAAAGAATCAAATCAACTGAATGGCCATTCTGAATTAAAGAGCTTTTCTTCGTAATTCTATTTTGAATTCTTGTTGAATTGACACTTGGTGGATTTATAAATCATGATTTCTGTAAAGAATTGCTGAATGCGTAAATTGAAGTTAAATTCTTCAACGATGAAAAGAATTTCAAGTACTGAATGAAGAAAAACTATGATTTCAAAGAGCAAAAGATTTAATTCTTTAACAGCTCTGTTATCTACAGACCCGGAGTTGATGGACTCGTAAAGAATATAGCTTAAGGCTGCGAGGTTCTTGTTTAATGTATTTATTTTATCTTGTCATAATATAAACGTAGGAATAAATTTATTGAAACATTTGATTTAATTTAATTTTCACTTTTAATATTATTTCCCTCTGGAATATTTTAAGACATAGAAATTAAAATTACTGTCTACCGCCGCGGTATGATGACTGTGCGCTGACTTGCCATATTGAAAGTACCTGGTGCAAGTACCGAAACAGGTCACACCAAAAATTCTTTGAATAAGTTTTTCAAAACGAGGCCACCTTCGGCAGTGTTCGGCAACGCTCCGGGGGTTTTTCAGCCAAAATGAAAATGCCTTGCCAGATACTGTGTAAAGTTGGGCCAAAGAAATTGTAGGTCTCGCCAATGTGTACTAAAACTTAAACCACAAATTGGAAGACAGGCTGGACCTTATCCTCTTAGAAGGTATTTGTATTATTATTATTATTATTATGAGTATTCCACGATGTTTGGAATTTGATGGTGCTACGAATGATCTACAGAAATCAGCTATTAAGATTTACATAGGCTAACTATAGACTCATACAATTCAACTCGAAGGTGAAATATGTACATTATTTTTTGATGTGATTAAATATATTTGGGGAGGTTTTATCAGTCCGCAAATATTATAATATAACGAAACCACAGATATGTCAGTAATCCCATCTGACTGAAGTAAATGCGCAAAATTCAACACATAGATGTTTCAAGTCAAACTATGGACGTGAGGTAACTTCTTTTTTTTTCAGGACAATTAAAACTCGAAATGCCGGTAAGGCAAATTCGAAAGCGAGGACCATATATGTATGTCATACATACAATCTTTCAAAAAATCCCACCGATTCTGAGATAAATGAGAAAATAAAAAATTTGGATTTGTC
The DNA here is from genome assembly GCA_964058755.1 of Campiglossa producta. NCBI lineage: Eukaryota > Metazoa > Arthropoda > Insecta > Diptera > Tephritidae > Campiglossa > Campiglossa producta. The sequence goes on along the minus strand of CAXKVI010000003.1, from coordinate 40,852,042 downwards.
GAAATTGCTACACTGTGAAGAGCGGCCATGTTTTTTTCGGTTTATAAACAAAACAAAAATTTGAAATATGAAAAGTAAAAATTTTTTATAATTGACAAGACCTCAATGCAGAACCATGCCTAGCGGGAAATATATTATAATTAACATGTCGTTGCATCTTTGCCTCTGATCTTAAAAAAAAAATAAAAATGTATTATTCTTTACCTAAAAGCTCATCCTAAGTCATGAATATTTCATGTATATACATAGTAATTATCATACAAAAATATAAACAAAGCGAAAAACACGTTCGTAAAAGCAAAAATGGCATATCAAGGAAAAGTCCATCGTTTGGAAAAATTGTAACATATTCCGATGTTGCTAAACATTTAGGTGACAGAGCAGGATAGGAAGAGGGTTTTGAAGCATCGAAGCGAATAACGTTCCAAGTTACAAAATCAGAATTTGTCAGGAGAGCAAAAAAACGCTAAAGTCATATATTTTAAATCTATTTTTCTCATCTGTCTCCCTTAACTTTTTCTTTTATATCTTTCATATTATGAGTTTTACACCTTTTTCATGATCTTCCAGTGCCGTTACGAATCACTTTCGACGCTTCAATGCAAAATAATGTATGTCACTTTAAATTACCCTACTATTTTTAAATGCATTTTTATAGTTTTGGTGTCAAATTTTAGAAAATTGGTTAACTGGAGAGCAATACAAAATGTTTTATGCAATGAAACTGGTTTTGAAAAATATTACACTTAGAACGTTATTCGCGATGATGCTTCAGCTGACAAGCACTGTATGATTGTTTAGTTCTTTTCCAGCATTTGGTTTACAACACTAATCACATGTCAAAAGCCATTAAAACTTTTCTGTGTATGTACTAATTAAAATTAGAAAAAATCAAAATTAGGCAATTCAAAATTTAAGACTGCCATATTTTCTTTGTTGTCATTTCTTATATAAAATTTGAATAGCACAATAAAATTAAGCAACCCAATGCGCAGGTGTGCTATTTTGCTTTTCCTTGTTTTTTCGTTTTCTCTAGTTTCAAAAGTAAAAGAGCCACGAACACAAAAATTCAATATTTTCTGACAAGTTTGTATGAAAATTTAATTTAATGTATTCAGACACAACATTCAACTCATGTAGTGCTCTCAAGTGTTGTGTTGTTGAAATTGTACATAAAACTATAAAAGACCTTGTGAATTTCCTTAATAATAAACACTTAAGCTGTAGATGCAACACCGCAACGTAGATATATTGTGATAAGTCCTAATACTTATGTAAGATGTCAGAAACGTACCTCACTGTTACAATTTCCTACTGGTGCGCTTATTGTATCATGAAATGTTGTCATTATATATTTTTTCTTTGACATTTGAAGTCAATCCCGGGATTGTTTTTTATTAGTCCCGAAATCTCGAAAAGCAGTTAAAAAATCCCGAATGTTTAAAATAGCTAGTTTTTTACGAATAATATGACATTAAGTTGGATTAAGGCAGTTTTTTGAGCTTTTGGTTTTATATATAATCATAAAAGCAGGGTATAAAAATTAACACCTAATATTACAGCCCACTTATGAATGGAGAGAAATTTTATAAAATCCCTAACTTTTTCGCTTGTTGATTTGCATTAACTTCCAAAGCAGCTAGGAGAAACCGTAAGAAGATGTTTGGTTATTCCCGGTCTTGTACTAATATAAAAATATGTAAAGAAAAAATTATAGGATATATTTAAACTCTACTTACATATTTTTTATATATATTTAAGCATCTTGTTGGTAATGAAAATAATATTGATGTACTGTCTTCAGTTTGTTTGTTAAAATGTATAAAATATCTAAATAATACATATTCGGGATCTCGAAACTTTTGGGCTCACAAAACTAAAATAGCTGCCATCCCTACTATGCCTTTAAGGTGCTGTAATTTTTATTAACCCGTTTCTTATCTGTGATAAAAAATGTCCTGAATTCGACACTATCACCGACCAGAACTCCGGTCACCCATTGAAGACTTGTAAAAAGGCGGGATACTACCAAACAGCCACGTCGATTGTAAAATCGCGGATTTATTGCTTTTATGAGCTTTTTTCAGTATTACTTCAGTAATATGTACAGTTAGACACAAAATTAAAGATGTCTTTAAGAATTTGGACAAAGTTCAGGGGAGCTTAGCAAAATGGCCATCCAAATTTTCAACGTTTTTGGCAGATTTTTCTTAGTTTTGTAGGACAATCAATTTCAGTGGTATGATGTGAAAGTTAGAACTAATTTAAATATTTTCCTGATTTTTAAGAATTTTTTTCGATGAGGGTGTTAAGTAATATCTTTCATGCAACGCATGAACAAAATTTAATTTCGCATAAAAAATTACTCAACACCATCGACGAAAATCGTTCTTGAAAATCAGGAAAATATTTCAGCTAGTTCTAACTTGCATATAATTATACTGCTTGGTCTACCGAACTGAGTCCTCAAAAATTTCATACAAAATCTGCCGAAGAAGTTGAAAGTTTAGATGACCGTTTTACTCTCCTGAGCTTTGTGAAAATTTTAAAAGACATTTCAAATGGTTTCTGTTATACAATGAAATGGAAATTAATTCCACTACTAGTTATTGTTGACTAAAAAATCGAAATAAAATACTCATATTTGGAAAGAATTTCCATATATCAAAGTATAAATCCAAAAAAAAAGATTTGATTTTTTTTTTCATTTTTCAAAACTGACGTATGTATATGACTAATAAAACCATGAAAGAGCTCCGAATTTTTTTATATTCATAAAAGGCATGAGTTTCAGCTGAACGTAATATTGTGTATTGCCTGTACAACTTGTAGATATGAGAGCAACGCAAATTCATATATGGTAATAGCAGGGCGAATTCGGCAATATTCGCTGTGCGTTGAAGATCTTTAAAAATACTGAAGCACTTTCGAAGTTGTTAAATTTAAACTTGACACTGCCAAATTTTCCAAAACTAAATATGCCAGCAAAAAATTCATTTGCTTTGCAAGTGCCGTTCGGAGTCGGCAAAAAACTGTAGGTCCTGCCAACTTGTAGGAAAACTCAAAAGCACCACACCACAAGTTGGAAAGAGAAGCACGGCTAAAAATCTCGTTAGAGGTTATGATAATAAAATAATTACACATTCATATTTATTTTTTATTTATGTGACAAAAGCTTATTTAATTAAATTCAATAATGTGCTCAGAGGGTTAATAAAATATGCCCGAAAAGCTTCATATCTAACACATCAGCAACACTAATAAGGCAGTTTATGTGAAGACCAGGCATGTTATACCTTTCAAAATCATACTTTTTTATGTTTTAACTTGAATTTTTTTAAATTCACATATTTCTTACACGCGAATAAGCTTTTTCCACTAATTTTATGTTATAGATTATTATAATATGTAATGTAATTTTTTTTCAAATTCTTCTAGCGTGAAAGGAACTTAAAAACTTTTAGTACTATTTAAGGGAGTAAATTAGCATTTTTCCAAAAACTGATTCGTACTGAATTAGCGGAATTAACTCTCCAAAAGAATCAAATCAACTGAATGGCCATTCTGAATTAAAGAGCTTTTCTTCGTAATTCTATTTTGAATTCTTGTTGAATTGACACTTGGTGGATTTATAAATCATGATTTCTGTAAAGAATTGCTGAATGCGTAAATTGAAGTTAAATTCTTCAACGATGAAAAGAATTTCAAGTACTGAATGAAGAAAAACTATGATTTCAAAGAGCAAAAGATTTAATTCTTTAACAGCTCTGCTATGGTTACATGAATAAAATTATTCTTTTTTAAGCCTTATAAAGCACATTATCTTTCCTTTGTGTAACAGTGGCTGCGCCTATATGTATGCATATGAAATATTCGAAATTTCGATGCTGTTTATGGCGCTGAAAACGCATTATAGCATGCGCATTATAGCATATGTACGAAATATTCAGATAGCAATAAGGAAGATAGGCCGATAAATGGGACTTTTGCAATTAAAGCAATATTTTGGATTTTTTTTTTTGTATAATGCATTGTCAGCGAAACCTGAACGATGGTGAAAATTTCAAAACCCCAGCTCAATGGGAAGTTAGTTCAAAATCCAAAGCAAAATCTCTGGAAATGAAACTTTTCAAATATCACTATCAGTGCGCCACCTATCGGAATTATTTTTTTCTTATACTGCGTGGGGCCAGAAAACTAAACGACGATGAAAATTTCAAGATTCTACCTCAACGGGAAGTTCGTTGAAAAACAAATTAATCGACACCGAAAACAGAACTTCGCATTTCTTAAATAGAACGACTCACGCGCCACCTAGCGGGTCCAATTTTCTTTTGAACATTTGGAAATTGATTAAGTAATACACACGCTAAATATCAGCTAAATCGGTCCATAATTAGGATTTTCAGCTTTTATTACCCCGATCTCAGCTCCACCTAGCGGAATTTTTTTTAGGAAAATATTTCTTTTCATAGTAGTAATACTTGTTCCGAATTTCAGCCAAATCGGACCATAAATGCGATTTTTGAAAATATAACGACCCACGCGGCACCTATCGGATTTTTTTTTTTCATAATATTGCATTGTCATCGCGACCTGAACAATTTCAAGACCCTAGCACAACAGGAAGTTGGTTCAAAATCAAATGCAAAAATCCGGGCACAAGAACGACGAAAGCGACCTAATAAAAACATTTTAAAAAAACATATTTTTGTCTTTTTTTGGTATTTTTGATCCAAATTTTTACTAAATTCTATTTATAAATATTCTAAATAATTAAATAAATAAAAAATGTACATTTCTCATATACGTTTAACCATATTTTTTTCTTAATATATGCATTCTCTGCGAAGGTGTAGTTTTACAGTCTTGATATGGCGCATCCACGAAAAAAAAAAAAAAATTTAACAGATCTGTGAACTCAATACATTAATTAACATGTATTTTGACGAGCTAAGCCCAGATGCGTGAATTAGCCTAGCATGTCACAGTTCGTTTTTAATCACACAAAACAATCACAAAATAGTATTGGTCTTTTTTGCGAGGTTAGAACCGAACATCGGGACCGTTGTTGAATTCTGATCTCGAATTCGGATTCAGCAGTCAATTTCTCTCAATTATATGTATTTAGCTTTATTTCAATTTGATTATTGCATTCTTGGCAAATTTTCAAATCAAAATCGGGAAATCCCAAAATATGTTAATGTTTGAGGCTAGAATACTAGAAAACGGCTAGTCTGAGAAAATTTCAAATTCCTACAAAAATATATTTAGATAAACGGTGTTTTACAAAAATGGTTTGTCGTTTTTATACCAAATATTAGGTAAAGGCCGTAAATTCTAAACTAGCGATGATAGACCTCTAGAGTTTAATATTAAGATCAGTAATTTTTACAGTAACTTTTTTTTCAACTTTTTGAAAATCAATATAATTTTTGAAAAAAAAAACGAATTTTTTTTGTGGCCCAATCTAATGTCTATACACTTTTTCACCAATTTCATTAGTCAAAGATACGCATTTGTTTCTCAATCCAAATGCAAACATTCAATGCAATAAATCCATATAACAAGACAATTTGTTTATTGCTGAACAGGTTCCATCTGTTTGTAGTCAAATCCTGGCACTGCTATTCACAATCGATTGATGTAGGCATTGTGCAAATGTCAGTAGGTATGTATGTTGTACCCCCTTTACATTGGTTGTATGTAAATACATACGTGTGTAGTTATGTACACATTTCTGCATTTGCAATTCCATTTTGCATATTGATGACCTAATATCAATTATTACTACTGCACTACAGCTAAACACAATAAATCTACAACAATAATTTGTTGCATTGCTGACAGAAATCTGCAAATCTGCAATTAACTATGGATTCACTAGGAAAAGGATTTATTTTAGGTACCTACTTAGTTGTTCTATTATTGTGACTGGGTTCAAAGGAGATATGCAGCCAAATTTTAAATAAAATTCCACAAGTATTTTTTCCCTCTCCAATTATCCGCTGTAATGTAGCGGTAGTGCGCGGTTTTTATAATCGAAAGTTATTTTATAAACTCTCCGAGTGATTTTCTGACATGGAAGGCTTCTAGGACGCTCGTAGTCGGCGTTAAACTGTAGGTATTTATATGGTTAAATCTAAGGAGCCTATATTTGATGGGTTGATTATTATTATTATTATAAGGCCTTATTGCACCGCGACCATTTATACGATCTATTGTGTGACCTTTCAGCTTATTGCTGTATGTGGAGGCTCTTTTTTTTTGACAGGTTGATACTCAGTTCAACACAGGTAGCTTAATTTAATTTAAACTTTTTTTTATATTTACTTTTTATTTGACTTATTTTTAATTTTACTTAAATTTTTTATTTACTTTAATTTATTTAATTTTTTGATCTTATTTTATTTTATTTCATTTTATTTTACTTCATTTTATCTTGTGGCGGCCGCCGTGGTGTAGCGGTTAAGTGTTCGGCCTTCTACACCAAGTCGTGGCGGTTCGATGCCCGACAAAAGTAACATCAAAAATTAGAATATTTCTAAACGGGGTCGCCCCTCGGCAGTAGTAAACTCTCCGGGTGTATTTCTGCCATGAGAAGCTTCTCAGCAAAAAATTCATTTGCTTTGCAAGTGCCGTTCGGAGTCGGCAAAAAACTGTAGGTCCCGCCAACTTGTAGGAAAACTCAAAAGCAACACACCACAAGTTGGAAAGAGAAGCTCGGCTAAAAATCTCGTTAGAGGTTATGATAACCTGTTGGTATTTCGCCGCCAATAGTTTTTTTTTTTTTATCTTGTTTTACTTTATTTTATTAAAATTTGTTTGTTTTACTTTATACACTACTATTTGAATTTGTATTTGAATTACATAGTATATACCATTATGGGAGAGGGCTTCCAACTACAAAAAATAATAAGAATTTAGATATGTGTGTAATGGTAAAATAAAAATTTTCACTCAGACAAGCTTCTCTGTAGGTGTAGCACAAACTTTAACATTGAAATGAATACAATAAGTATGCAAATGTGCTAGAAAGTTCAATAATAACTGACACAGTCAATAAACATGAGTATATATATGTAGATTCGACTGGGTCGCAAAAAAAATATTTCGTTTTTTTTCAAAAATTATATTAATTTTCTTGTAATTTTTTCAGATTTTGAAATTTAAGTCCAGTACCCCATTTCTGTAAAAAATCGACAAAGTTCTCGATTTTAATGTCGTCACATTCGACTCGATTGAAAATTGAAAACAAAAAAAATTTTGTCACTAACTCAAAAGCAAGTGAGAAAATAAATCGACAAAATTAATTTTTTTTTACAGAAACAAAATAAATGAGTCACAATATGACGTTAAATCGAAAATTTCAGTCGAGATGATCGATCGAAATGAGTTACAGAAACGCAGTACAGAGGTCTATCATCGCTTGTTTAGATTTTGCAGGCTTTATCTCATATTTGGCATAACAACGACAAACCATTGTTGTAACACACCAATTACCTCAACTTATTTTTGAAGGAAATCGAATTCCCTACAAAAGTTCCATTGACCAAAGTTTTCCCAGACTAGCCCTTTTTTAGTATTCTAGCCTCGAAAATTTGCATATTTTTTCCATTTCCCATTTTTTCTATCAAAAATGCAAATATCCATGTACAAAAATGATAGATACAGATTCTGAAAGGAAAGTGAGTGGGCTACAAAAAGGGTTAAACAACTTTTTTTGTAAAGTTACTCTTTAAAAACTTATTTAGTACCTATTAAATTAAAAAAAAATCATATTTCTGCCTTTTTTGTGTTTTTTATCCAATTTTTTTACTAAATTTTGTTTATTGATATTCTACATAATTAATTATCATTATATGATCAATATTATAACCAAAAATATACATTTCTCATATACGTTCACACATATTTTTGCTTAATATATATTTTCTCTGTGAAGGTGAGGTTTTACAGTCTTTAAATGGCGCATCCACAAAATTGAATACATTATTTTCATGTATTTTGGCGAGCTAAACCCAAATTCGTGAGTGAAATTAGCCTAACGGGTCGCAGTTCTTTTCTAACCTCACAAAACCATCACAGAATAGTATTGGTCTTTTCTACAAGGTTGGGCCTGACATGGGGACCGTTGTTGAATTATGATACCGAATTCGGATTCAGCAGCCAATTTCCCTTAGGAACATGTATTTAGCTATATTCCATGTTGATTTTTTCATGTTTGGCAAATTTTCAAACCAAAATCGGGAAATACAAAAAACATGCCAATGTTGGAGGCTAGTCTGAGAAAACTTCAGTCCAGACAGCTTTTGTGGGTTGTTTTGTCATTTTTATATCAAATATGAGGTTAAATCTGTAAAATCTAAACTGTCGATGATATACCTTTAAACTTTAATTTAAAAATCTGAAAAAATTACAGTAATTTCTTTCAAGAAAATCAATATAATTTTGGAACAAACGAATTTTTTTTTGGCCCAGTCTAATTTAGATACTTATTTATAAGCCATACTTTTTATACATAATGCAAAGCAAAATTCGGCTAACTCTCAAATTTGTGGTGCTGGCAATGCGGAAGCGATAGGAAAATATTTTCGTAGCAAGCAGGCAAACCGCGCGTTAAAGGCTGCCTTTTGTTTGAAGTTTATGCACACTTAGCAGGCACTTTAAGTGCAATTTTTATGCGATTTCAATCAATAGCGAAAAGTTTTCCATTTCAGTTATTTTATTGCCAGCGAAAACAATCAAATACGGCGCGGGCTTAAATGGAACAAATAAAATTCGAGTTAATAACTTTGACAGCGCAATTCAGTGGTAGACGCAAGTGAAGTTCCCTATTTGATGTTGTACAAAGCACCAAGGAATTATTTGGGTCTGACATGCGATGAATTTAACATATGAAAATTGATTTGTTCGCGTCGAGCCTAAATTCAATAAAAATATTTGTATCGACGTGTAAAGTCAAATCAGAAATTTGCATATTGAAGATGTGGCATTAGAGTGGGCTTATTTTATATGAAAAAAAAAAAAAAAAACATTTTTGAAAAGCCTGTACCGGTCCCTCAAATTATTCATTTGTGTGTATATAAGATATTCCCTAAGTCTTGGACAGTTTTATTCAGAGGAAGGCGTGGCACATTGATCTCAAAGTTCCGGTAGCCCTATGGACACCAAAATAAATTATTTTTCCTTTGAGCTAATAACTTAAATTGATGGTACCATAATCGAAGATATCACATATAAACTTTGGATCCGATCGGAGACCGTTGAAGAGTGTCGCACTGGGTTCAAAATTCAGATGAGCTTATGATATTTATTTTTTTAGTTTCCAAGGGACCATCTGTTCTTTGATCCTCGTGCTGCGCACTTAAGGGTCTCCGATAGAAACCAAAATTTATATGTGATATCTTCGACTATGGTGTCTATTATCGATTTTATTAGATGAAAAGAAAAAAATATTTTTTTTGGTCTCCATATGGCCACCGGAACTTTGAGGCCAATGTGCCACGTCTTCCTTTTAATAAAACTGTCCAAGATTTAAGGAATGTCTTATATACACACAAATTAATAATGTGAGGGGTCGGTACTATCTGTTTGTAAACAAAAAATTTTAAGCCCACTCTAATGTGGCATACATTACATGAGCGTGTCAAAGTAGAAGAAATACTTCCTTCCACTGATTGTAATGAAAAGAAAGGGCAGGTCTTTAAAACTGGCAAATGCCTTTTTTCCACGGAAACTTCGTAACCTTGTTTGTTTGTATTAAGTACGTCGATTTAAAAGTAACTCATACGCCATGGTGCCCCATAATAGTACTCACCAGGGTAGTTACAGTTATAACTAACTAAAACTAATCGGTTTACTTGGCTAGGCCATATATGACGGGAGATGATCCAGCCAAGACGGTATTCTTAGTTGCAACAACGCGAAGAAATTGTTTTTTGTATGTATTGAACACTGCTCCTAGTTGCTCGTTATCATGCCAATTAATTCACTAGCTTCACGAACTTCTCTAGGCTGGATGTTTCGTCTAGGAAACAACCAGTTAGTTTGAGAGTGAGTTTTCCGACTGTGAGACCGAAGACTGTCAAGCAGGTGACAGTTTAACATTTAGACGACTTTTGATAACTATTGATCCATAAAGAATTACCTGGGATTTCAGTCCTTGGATAATAAAACATACCAGAGTTTATTCAACGTGGGTTTGTATGTTCTATGTATAGCAGACAATGTACTTCAAAGCTGCTGATGTAAGCAATGTCAATGCACTTTTTCAGCTACTTTCAACATCCTGTTTGCCACCTCACTGCCAACTAATTACCAAACTCGCATTAGCATCAACAATCAACATATCCCGCCATTGCCGAAGCCATTCAGAAGGTTTTCTTCTTGTTTACTTTTACCATTGATGTTGTTAGTGCAGCGAAGCGCATTAATTGCTACATTGACAAGCGTTTTATGCCGCGTAACCATACTACGAATTTACCACAAGCTGCTCGATCTCCTTTCTGGCGATTGCCGCAACAACAACCATAAAACACCTCATACCTACATACATACATACAGAGTAAGTACATCAGCGCAGTCAATCATAGGACCCTCTTAGGGCTTAGTTGTATAGTATGTGACTCAAATTTATAGCTGGCGTATTCCCCACCCAATTCTGTTTATTTTTCGTCGTGCTCTACTAATTGGCTTCATTTGCCATCGTGTTTCGTTCTATATACATACTTACAAACATACTACATACATTCCATGCGACTTTTATCCCTTTGCTAAAGTAAACGGTTCCAGTGTGTATCGGTCGTTATTTTCAACCTGCAATATGCCAAGCACATACAATAACATCTGTGGTATAAGTGAGTTTTACTGGCAATCAACATTTCTAATTGGCACTGAAAGGCGACAAGCAGGCTTTTATGATACTCATTCAACAAATAGCAATAACAGCAAACAAAGTGAACTTACAGGCCCAAAAGGCTGAAAAGTAATGGCTTTCGAGAGGTTGATGTAGCTAGAGGATCAAGACGCATGCGCTGTTCGCCAGGTGATGGCTGTTTCGCAGACCATTCAATAGTAACTCGAGAGTTTACTTTATTTCATGCAACAGTTAACTTATAAAGAATATACATAAATACATATATACATATACAAATAAACAAATAAACATCACATTGCATGTTGTTTGAGCATAACTTTGTTCAGCTCTTATAAGCAAACGAAAAAATAGAAACTGAAGCTATCCAAAGCCTATGGAATGGCATTAGTAAATGAAGAATAATGACTGTGTGCGGTAGGAGCAGAAATTGCAATACAAATGTCAGAAGCATTATGCGTTAAGATAAAGCCAATCAAATGGCATTCAAAACCACATGTTCCAACTGTCATCTAGTTAATATGAAAGCATAAAGGAATTACGAAACGTAATGTAATCTCTACTCATAATAAAATTGTAACAGAAACAGCACGATGCCCTTAAATTGCAGATATTCTAAAAGAAATTGATAGGAGGCATCATTACAAAGCGAGTAGAATCCAAATCTACAGATTTTAGAATTTTTTCTGACTGCCTGTCTATCTGTCTTGTTTGTGGACGTATCGGTCAAAAACTGTTGAATGGAATTGAATGTAGGTAAATTTCACCATTGCATTATAGAGGTTTATTTTTAAATCTAAGATATCCGTTCTTTCGATAACTCGACCGTTGGGAGAGTTATCCTCCAATGTGTAGACAAGGGGTGGCCTAAAATGTGTTAGTACAATATGGATATCAAGCGAAAGGTGTCCATGAGTGCTGCAATAAGCGATGTGATTAATTTCAATATCCCAACTGGTTTCAGGTATGTATATCGCATAAAATGTGAGTTGAGAAAAAAGAAGGTTGGTAGACGCGCTTAGACTCGCGCAGGTCTATCTAAATCTAAGCAGCAAATTATTATCATTTCTGTCATTGCACTGCAATAACCATTTTAAAGTTTTTAAGTTAACTTCTTAGGCGGCGATATGAAGTTTCGATTGAGAGTAAAATTTGAGAAAATGGCTGATGATGCAACGGAAATAGAAATTGTAGCCGACTTTCAGGCATAGGCGATTTTCACTACGATTTTTAGCTGGGCAAATCAAATAGAAGGTGAAATTCTAGGATCTAGCTAACACTGCACAAATTGTAATAGTTAGGCTGAGCAGAATTTATGGGTGTTGCCACTTATGGCGGTTTACAGGGTTGTCACCTATCCCAATTTTTTATATATAGAGCTAGATATTCGAATATGCGTACCAAATGAAGGGTATTTTCGACCGTATTCCAAATATGACAATTTTTAGCAGAGTTGCCAACTAGGGTTGCCACATGACCGCATTTTATTTATTCTTTGTTACTCCGATAACTATTTCGGTTGCCTGTTGACCCATTTGGATGAAATTTTATTACAGTATTAGTACATATGCTTCATTCCAATTGGCTGTTGCAACTTTCGGTGTATTATGGGGTTGCCACCTATTTGGTTTTTTTTTGAAAATCTCTTTTGGAAATTTATACTGTTGGTAGGTAAGATTTGGTGACAACTTTGAGGAGTGCCGAGCAGCTCGGCCACCCAGGTACTAGAAAATGCAGCAGATTATACTGGTCGACGGCCAAAATTTTCCAGAGACGCCGTTATGAAATTCGTATGTAAAACCACCCCCTGATTTCGAAAATCGAGTTCATTTTTGATTCTATGGTACCGTTTTTGAGATATTTGCATTTTACCGTTATTCGAAAAAACCAAAAAGATGGCTCCCTTTAATTACATATATCTCACGAACGGGTCAAGCGATTGCAAAAAGGTTGACAGAATCAAAAAGACGATAAAATTTTCTATAAATGCATCATACATTGTATTTTGCTCAACCAGATAGTTTTCGAGATATTAGCTTATCATTTCATATTTTTGTTTTCTTTTATGAAAAAATATGAAAAAAATTACTCTTTGCGTGGACAGCATTCCAAAACCACACCTTTTTTTCTAGATATTTTTTCTTTACGTAGAGCTCTGTTTTATTAGAAAAAAGATAAGCTATCATCGAAGAAAATCGATGTAAAACTACGTAAGTTATAAGCGATCAAATAAAACTACCCAGGTTGCGCAATTTCAACGTATAGCTCAAAACGTATGTATGGTATAAGAAAGAGAGAAATATCAAGCTATGCTCTGTTTCTATTGAGTTCAAAGTTTAATTCATGAATGAAATTACCCATATTTTTTACTTTTTTTTAAATTTATTTATGTTTATACCATATTCTAACAATCTTTATCTTAATTTGATTTTACTATGTAGTCGAAATAATTATGTGTTCTACTTTGACGCTTATTCAGTTTAGGATCGGTTTCTCTTATGAGAAACCAGCAGTAATCACCCATCATTGCGACGTCCCAGAATCCTTGATATCGATTCTCAATTAATTTCATTTGCTGATGAAACCTTTCGCCATGTTCGTCACTTTCGTCGCCAAGATTTGCCGGAAAAAAGTTCAAATGTGAGTGCAGAAAGTGAATTTTTAAAGACATATTTACGCCTGGAAAGAAAATATTAGTTAGGTAAATAAAATTTTGGGAAATTAATTTTAATAAGCCTTTTATATTTACCCATTTTCGCATAATTATTGATTAAGTCGTTCACTATCTGTTCGTAGTTAGGGCTTTTGTGTCTACCGAAAAAAGAAGCAACGACCTTTTCAAAGGATTCCCACGCTGCTGCCTCAACTGATGAGAGTAGTCCTTTGAATTGAGTATTGTTGATCAACTTTTTTATTTGTGGTCCAACAAAAATACCTTCCTTTATCTTGGCTTGAGAAATATCTGGAAAAATTGTTTTCAAATAGTCGAATGCTTCGCCTTCTTTGTCCAAAGCCTTAACAAAGTTTTTAATGAGACCGAGCTTGATGTGTAAGGGTGGAAGTATGATTTTCTCTTTCTTGACAAGAGGGGTGTATTTTATGTTATCCACACCAACGGTAAACTCGACTCTTTCCGACCAATCCTTTCTGACGTAGTGGTCCTTACGAGCTCGGCTATCCCACTTGCAGAGGAAGCAGCAGTGCTTGGTGTAGGCACTTTGTAGACCGCATAGCATTGCAACGACTTTGAGATCAGAACATATTTTCCAATCATGCTCTTCATATTTGATAAATTTGAGAATTTTTTGCATTTCCTCGTAGGTTTCCTTTGTTTTTACTGCATGTGCGATCGGGATAGAAGGCTTTTTGTTACCAATATGCAATAATACAGCTTTCAAACTTAGTTTATTGCTGTCTATGAACAATCGCCACTCTTTTGAATCATATGTTTGACCAAACTCTTTGAATAAACCAGGAATGTCGTTGCAGTAGCATATACTGTCTTTCTTGGTATAGTGTTTGAAAAATGGTTCGTGACGAGTTCTACAATATATCACCTTAACATCGGATGACACAAATTTAAATTGTTGCATACGGGAAGTGTGGATCTCTGCCTTTTCCTTGGATAGTTCCAAATCTCTTATCCAATCATTAAGTTGTGCTTGTGAGAGAACGTTTCTCTCGTTTCCCACGCGAAATTCAGTACAACTTGATTCCCCGCACTCAGATATTACTGTTGACAATGGAACTGGATCCGCAACTGTCCTTGAATGTAGTACTGGTAATGTCACTGATGGTACGCTGGCATAAGTTACTCTTCTTGATCTTCCAACGCCAAGCACTTTCGTTTGACAAATATAACACTCCATTGAATGGCAAGTAGGTTCTCTCCATATCATTGGTGTAGCAAATTTTATTTGTTGTCCTGATTTCGACTGCATCAATTCTACTCGACACGATGTACACAAAGTGTTCGGTGTCCATGGTTTTCAGCATTTTTAGGCTCAATGCCAAAATACTTGGAGTATAAAGTTTTGATACGATCTGAGAACACTCGTCGTAGCCTTATGATAGTATATTGGCCACACATGAAACAGAACATATCTGGATCGTTATCACACTCAAATTCTAGCGTCCTTTTACTCATTTTATTTTTTTTTAATAAATCACGGTTTTGAAATTCGACTTATGAACTGAACTATCTCCGGCGAGCCTTGCAGATGTTTTGAAGTTTCAAGGCGCCTTAACTCATATTTATACTCGGAACAAAAATAAAATTGAAAAAATCAAATCTTACCTAGACAGAAAGGTTCATTTTTATACGAAGCCGGGAAAAGAAAATATTACCTGCTTTAGATGTCGGCTTTGGCGGCCGCCGTGGTGTAGCGGTTAAGTGTTCGGCCTTCTATACCAAGTCGTGGCGGTTCGATGCCCGGCAAAGTAACATCAAAAATTAATTAGAAAAAGAATTTTTCTAAACGGGGTCGCCCCTCGGCAGTAGTTTGGCAAACTCTCCGGGTGTATTTCTGCCATGAGAAGTTTCTCCGCAAAAAATTCATTTGCTTTGCAAGTGCCGTTCGGAGTCGGCAAAAAACTGTAGGTCCCGCCAACTTGTAGGAAAACTCAAAAGCAACACACCACAAGTTGGAAAGAGAAGCTCGGCTAAAAATCTCGTTAGAGGTTATGATAACCTGTTGGTATATCGCCGCCATTAGTTTTTTTTTTTTTTTTTTTTTTTTAGATGTCGGCTTTAAAAATTTTCTTATAATTTTGAAAATCTACCTGCATACTTACGCATAAGTGACGCAAATACATGTTTATAACTACATGCCTACAGCACTGTCGAACCCAACCACTCTTCCTTTCGAAGCAACCACTCTACCTACTATAAAACAATTCGAGTATTAAAAGTACTATTTGATTTATTTAAAGAAAAAGTATTATCATTGTTATGGTGTTATTCGTTTATCCGGATAATATCCCATTTGCACTTTATACCTTTAAAATATGTATGTATACATCACACATTGAAGTTGCGCAACCTGGGTATTTTTACTTGATCGTTTATAACTTACGTAGTTTTGCATCGATTTTCTTCGATGATAGCTTATCTTTTTTCTAATAAAACAGAGCTCTACGTAAAGAAAAAATATCTAGAAAAAAAGTTGTGGTTTTGGAATGCTGCCCACGCAAAGAGTAATTTTTTTTCATATTTTTTCATAAAAAAAAAAAACAAAAATATGAAATGACAAGCTAATATCTCGAAAACTATCTGGTTGAGCAAAAAACAATGTATGATGCATTTATAGCAAATTTTATCGTTTTTCCGATTCTGTAAACTTTTTTGCAATTGCTTGACCCGTTCGTGAGATATACGCAGTTAAAGGGCGCCATCTTTTTGGTTTTTTCGAATAACGGTAAATTGCAAATATCTCAAAAACGGTACCATAGAATCAAAAATGAACTCAATTTTCGAAATCAGGGGGTGATTTTACATACGAATTTCATAACGGCATTTCTGGTAAAGCGAAAAAGTTGAAATTCGTGGTCCAGTGTTATTTTAGTTGAAGGAATAATTTTAGCTGATATTTGAAGTTGTATGCCTTGGTGCTTATAAAAAGAAGCAAGCAAAAGTCTCATCCTCATTTGTTATTTTAATGCTTAAAATGCTTATTTTCCTACGCTTCGACTTTTGAAGAAGCAATATTTTGGGCTACGAGGCAAACATAAAAGTTAGACATTTTATTTCGAATGAAATGTTAAAAATTCGATAATTTTTGGTAATTTCTCAAATATTCCAGTGGTGCATTGAATTAATTCGATGCAATTGCATCACACAATCGTTTTTGCCTTCCAAAACGAACCGCGCAAAAAGCTTTGATTTTGTCTTTTCCTTCTTTTTTGCTTGATGGTCAGACGATGGCGGGAATGAGAGGTATTGCACAAAAAGAAAGAAAAATATGAGTTGATGACCGCCAGCGAGTTCCGAACTCGCAATAAAAATATACAAGGCCAAGTGCATAGCATGTAGCCAAACTCGATAAAGACGATAGAACGTGTACCAATTATGCCTTTTCTTCAAATCCATATACGAGTGGTTTCAAAAAATCCTCATATAACTCTGTTGAATTTCAGTCGCCTAGCATGAATACTTCCAACATCAAAAATTCCATTTGTATGTGAGGTGCGGCACCTTTTCCCCTATCCCTCTTAATTCGTCGGTGGTTTTCAGTTTCTGTTCTAAAGTTGGTTATGATCTGTCAATCCGCTTAGAACGCAACTAAAGTTATGCATACATACGCAAATACAATATTTTGAATATTATATATTATATATGTAATAGAGGCAGACGTCCTGTCTAAATGTGAACTCACTGTCCGACCTTCTACAACTCTCCTTCCTATCTTTCTTCGTCTTCACACAAGCACCCACCCTTTTTCTCTTCATTCCCCTCTTTCCTTCTACCACGCCCCTTTTCCGCTATATCCCAATCATATTGGTATTTTTTCGAAATAATCGGTTCCCTGGCCAACTTCCCGGAAGTAAGAAATTGAGAATCTAAACCATTTTCGAATACACCTTATTTATATTTCGTTATTTCTGAACTTAAGAAGTTAACTTCTTTCACTTGTACTGGCTACACGCGTTTTTTTTTGTCCATAGGACTTGCTATGTATCGATAAGATCAGCCAAACATAAAATTGAGAATGAAAACGTAAAATAACGAAGCAACTTGATATCAGCAGCATCATTAAAGCATCAAAGGACATGATATGGCAGCTGCTATCTTTGTCTTTGTTATGTCCTTCATACATAGTGGCTACACATTCTACAGTTCAAATTTCTAATGAATTTTGCCATCTTGTTTTTTTTTATCAAATATCAGTTTACCTTGGTTAATGGCTTTCTATCAGGGATGCACATTTTGCATTGCACAAGCATTGGCACCGGTAACAGCTAATTGCCTACAAAATCAACACTTTGGCTAACATCAACGAAGTAATCTGGCTTTAAATTAGCTGAGGTTAGATGGCACACTCAAAACTAGCAATACAATGACCGATCGATACACATCGGTTTCACCCGAGCATAGACTTGCTTACATAGCTGAGCTTGCTATGTATAATTTTTTAGTAGATAAATACAGACTTTCCTAGTGTTGGTGATATCACAAGGGCCTTCTATTTAAAACTGGCCTAAGTGTGCCTCTGCGGAAGGCACCTAAACCTTACCTAACTTGAACTATATTCAACATGCATGTGCTCTTTTTATAAATTTAGTATCGGTTCATTGTTTTAAACTTTAACATTGCTAGTTGGGATATTCCACTTTAGTTTGTCGCATTTTATTGCATTTCTATTCCTAAACTCCTCGCATCCTTTACACAATAATATCAGCTAACAATTGCGCTGACATTTGGTTGCAGCCCACAAGTGACTGGGTAAATGGAAATTTCATCGCTGATACAGCCGGATATGGAACCCTGAATGTGCACCGACCAAGCTAACGGAAATACACGAATAACCAAGTGAAAGTGGAACATTCGAAAAAAAGACGAAAATTAGAAATCGACTATTCCGCTATTGCACGATATAAAAAATTATTAAAAATTTAAAAAAATATTAAGTACACAGAGCCAAAAATGCCCAAATACAGCGATTTCACTCAAAAAAAATAATACCATCAAATACACACAGCATTTTTCTCAATAAATATTAGACTGGGCCCAAAATTCAAAATTTAATTTTTTTCAAATATTATATTGATTTTCTTTTTAAGAAAGGAGAAAAAATTACAGTATTTTTCAAATTTTTTTTGTTGGAACAAAAGTAACGACCAGTCGTTAAAATTGGGCGGTGCCACGACCACTTTGAAAAATTTATCCAAAAATCATTATGTAATGACCCAGGCGATTCACCTATAAAATTATATCATTTTAGCCATTTCCTTTACCGAATCAATTTAGGTGAATTTCGAAGCTTTCGAAATTGAAACTGGGCGTGGTTGGGGAGCGACTTTATCCAATTTCATCAAGTGTACTCCCAACGATACTAGTATGCTTTGTGCCGAATTTCATCATTCTATCGTAATCAGTTTTAAAGTTACGACCAAAATTTTCAAAAATTAGACCTCTACACTTTAATTAAAAAATCTGGAAAAATTACAGTAATTTTGTTCACCTTTTATAAAAAGAAAATCAATATAATTATTGAAAAAACGAATTTTTGAATTTTTGGCCCAGTCTAATAAATATAAACCTCCTTCACAACGAAAACTTTAAAAATTAATAACAAAGTTTCTTTTATGATCTCTAGAAGCACAGAGTTGTGCGTATTTTTGATTTCGTATGCGATATGAAGGATTCATATTCCGCTTTTGGGCCGCTATGGCAAAGCAAAAAAAATTCTGCTTTTCTTGTTTCTTCTACCAGCTTTTGAGCTGTACTCCTCAGGCAGTATGTATTTATTTTTAAAACAAAAACATGCAACTATTACATTGAAAATTGACAAATTAAATTACATATTACACTTACTTTACATGTAGCTATTATTATCAAACTATTATTTGACATATATTAAACAATTTTCGAAAATGAAAACATTTACCAACATTTAAATGAGTGTGACTGGTTTGCAACGCTTACATTGTAGTTGCTCATGAATTTGAATTAAGTTTATTGTTGTTGTAAGCATGTCTGTAACAATAAAATAGGACACCCATTTCTGTAGTTAATAAATTTCTCGTTTTCGTTTATACTGCAGTGTTCTCCATTTGGAATCATGGGTAATATGAAAGGTAGTTAATCATCCTGGAATATGGTATAGATTTTGCGCACCAGTCCAATTTCTATTTTTGTTTTATCTCATGATTTCGAAAACATCGTTTTTTTTTTATTGCGTGAACGTCCTGAAGTCCTGTTGGCCGCCGTGGTGTAGCGGTTACGTGCTCGGCCTACTACATCAAGTCGTGTCATATCAATGCCCGGCAAAAATAAACATCAAACATTATTTAGAAAAAAAAAATTTCTAAACGGGGTCGCTCCTCGGCAGTAGTTTGACAAACTCTCCGGGTGTAGGTATTTCTGCCATGATAAGCTTCTCAGCAAAAACTCATTTGCTTTGCAAGTACCGTTCGGAGTCGGAAAAAAACTGTAGGTCCCGCCAACTTGTAGGAAAAAATCAAAGCAGCACTCTAAACGTTGGAAGAGAAGCTCGGCAAAAATCTCGTTAGAGGTTATGATAACCTGTTGGTATATTGCCGCCATTAGTTTTATTTTTACTATATCAGGTACTATATCGGAAACCGTTTGACCGATTTGGATGAAATTTGGCACAAATTCGGCGACATACCAACTAAAATATTCTGAAGTAGGGTTGCTACCTAGGATTGCCAACTTTTCGCAGTATATTCGATTATTTGTATATCCGGTACTATCTCGAGAACGGCTTGACGGATTTCGATGGAATTAGGCATAGAGATAGTATGCTTGATTATAAGACTTCCCACTTTGGTGTTGCCACTTGACACAAGGTTACCACCTATCTCAAATTCTTAAATATTGAGAAAAATATGCCAATATGGGTATCAAATCAACGGTACTTTCAGCCGCATACCAATCATAATGTTTAAAAAATGAGTTGGCACCTAGATTGTCAAGCACTGAATTTTATTAATTTCTGCATTTATTGACCGATTGGGATACAATTTTGTAAGTGGATAGTATACTTCCTAAGATTTTCTACTTTGAGTTGCCAGTTGTGTATTTTGAAAAGCTTATGTTGGTAAGTAAGATTTCTGGAAAAAGTGTTGCTAAGTAAGACTATTGGATAAAATCGAAAACACCGAGCAATCTTGGTCACCCAAGTACTAAGTATTTATGTACATAATTACATTAAAAGCTGTATGTATAGAACCAACAATATAGTTTTAAACACTTTCAAGTGCTAAGAAGTTTACCGACACTGTAAACGTATACCTGTGTCTACATCCCTCAATATTTTATCATTTATTCATGGGCGTAGATGGAGGGGTATTTAAGATAAGCAAGAATGAAGTTTAATGTCACAGTTTGCTGTATCTTTTCTAAGCATTTTATGTTTCTATTTTTAAAAGGTGTATAACCTAGAACTAAACTAAAGTTTCAAGTAGTTAGCTATGTTTTTTTTGAAACTATTTTTCCAATAGACGGTGTTGTAAATAAATTTGGAGAAATTTCTGTTGTTTTTTTACCAAGCGATGGATGGGTTTACCGCTAAAATTTAAGTACACCCCTTACATTCGCTAGGCAATGTCTAATTTTTGTTGGAATGCGTAATTTATTATTTTTATTGATGAAACTCGATGCCTAGAACCCAGGGTTAACAAATCTCATTTTTACCACTTTCGTTATTTGGGAGGTTCTGCATCTGGCCGATAGGTGGTTTTGTATAGGCATCAAAACTACATTTGAATGATCACAAAAAAATTAATTAGTCATGATGTTGTTTTTTTTCACTCTCCTTCTTTACTGACAGTAGAAGTGAAGTGGTACCACTTGGGAAAGGGCGGAAAACCAGCTACCTCTAAATCACCCTATATTAAAACCCGTTTCTGTGTTAAATTATAACAGCAGAAGAACTGCTTAAAATTGTTTTAATAAATGTTATTTTAAGAGGACTCATCAACCTTTATAAACACCTTATAAAGCGTGTAAAGGTATAAATTTATCAGGTGTGTAAATGAACTGCCAAAATTTGTATGAGACGAAGTTTACACAAATTTGATAAACTTCCACGTCGAGTTGGTGTGTAAAAGAGTTCGTAAATTTATCCAATACAATGACGCCGTTCGACATTATTTTTTTTAATGCATTCAATGCGCACTGGACAAAAATAGAAGAATATTCTGAAAACGGGTCGAAAATACTTTTTTATGGGGATTTCGAAGTAAAATGTTTTTATCTAGTATTCTTCCGATCTGTTTGTATAATATTTATTTGTATTTTAAGCTAGGCAGATCTATTAATTTGAGTGCAAATAAAACAAAATTTATTCCACCTTTTAGCTCGACGTTTCGCCAATTTTCCTTGGCATCTTCAGGAGCAGGGCACTGTATTTATTTAATAAAACAAAAAACAACAAAGAACACAATCAGATGCATGTAGATTTAAAAATTTATAAAATTTAAAATTAACAGTGATTGCACAAAAAACTATTTTCTTACTTACAATGATGGAAACAACGATAGACCGAACTTTCACTAAAAACACTTAAAACATATTAACATCAATCGATACACCTGCATGGGGTAAACTTGTCATACTAAAAACTAAATTATAAACAGAATAGGTACGCGGCTGCGATGTTGTCTGTATCTTCTTTTTTGTTTATTGTGTTTCCTCTTTTCTGCAAAATTCTTAGGCTCTCTAAGGTATAATGTTTTTGTTTGACATCAAGTACACATAAATTTATCTAGGGCGTTCATCTAACTTAGCTGATAAATGTATAAATTTACGCATTTCGTAAACTTATAAGGTTCGATGAATCCCCATATTGTTTGGCTAGCAAATTATTTTGGTACGTTTTTTTCTGTTTTCGTACGAATTTTGGTGGGCAAAATTTTAGGCAAACGGCAACCGTGGTTTTGAGTGGGACGCTAATGAGTATATGTTCATTAAACCACTCTCGTTTTCTACCGTAACCCAAGAAACTCAAAAACATGTTTTGATATACCCCTACTAATGCGTCCTCCCTCTTGTTCGAAGACTTGCTACGACCATGTGTTTATTTGTTCTTTTATTGCTCAAGGGCTTAATTTCATCTGTAATTTGTTGGACCGTAAATGTGTTGGGCATAACATTTAATGTGAGTTTATTCAATTCAATATAAGTTCAAGCGCACGTGCAAAATGCCTCGAGGCTAGATATTTCTCTGGCCACTACTTTCATGTTACCTAAATTTTGAATATTACGTGCTTGTATTAACCATTTATGCATATAAGTGTGTGTGTGTATAACCTTTTTTAATATTCTAGAAATTACTTACTTATGTAGAGTCCTAACGGCCAGCTCAACATGATAGACGTTAATGTTTTAAGGGGTTTTGTTTAATAATGTGCGAAATGTGTTGTAGAACTAAGTGAAACGTTAAGTTGACAGAAAAAGGGTTCGCTACGAAAACATTTACTTATCCGGTGGGAACATGAATATGTGTTTAAATATGTACAAGCAGGCATATTTAGGTAGCGCTAACCCCAAACTACATATGTAAGTGATTTAGGTTTCTTGTACTTTATTGATATTAATAAAATACTTGAATAAAAATTGTTAGCCCGAAAAATTTTAGGGAAATATCTTATCTTTATGAACACGCAATATCTACGGCGTATTTTATTTTTACATATACATATTCCTTATTTAAGGATACAATTTTACATATTGGTATCGTATTTACCTTCATCCCCGGTTCTAACGCACCCTAGGATCTTAAAATTATTGCAAGAACCACGATTGTCTTTCCTTTTTGATTAAAAATCATACGTGTGAAATTTTGTAGCTGTCCAAGCATACTTATTGAACCCGGAAATTGTTTGATGTTTGTTACATTCAATTGCAAAGAAAGTAAATGAAGACTGACTACAGAAATGATCCTGTGAAGAATAGAAATATTACATGCAATTATATGTGAAGTTAAACCTATTTTTTCTCCTTTTCAGTCGCAAACACAGCTTAAAACTAGAAAATAAAAATACGTAGATGTAATTATTGTATACAGAGTTGGGGGAGGGGTTTATTCAAAGGATCTGTACTTTGAGCTCTCTTTCAGACTACCAGATCATTTCAGCTTCTTCCAGGCTGAAGTCTCAGCAATCATGGACGCCGCGGCTTGGACAGGTAAAAGCACCATCGGACTGGATTTACATATGTAGTTACTTTCAGCCAAGCGGCCATCAAACCTATTGGCCCTTACTCGTTCCCTCAGAACTGACGCTAAGCTGTCGTAGATTTCTTCAAGAGATGGCCCAATAGGGAAGGAAACTGTAAGGCGGACGAACTTGGGAGGCAGATTCTGCACATACAAACTAATGCTAAAGGAGCACATATTCCGTCAAGCCAACGAAAGATAGCTACAATCCCAGGGAGCCGGATATCCAAACTAACCTGGTCAAAATGGTATCATAAAATATGTAGAGACATTTACACCCTAAGAAGGAGAGACATCTCCATATTAATTTCAACCGGGCACTACCTTATTGGAAGGCATACGGCAAGGCTGGGTGTTAGGAGCGTCAGTCCCGGGATTATGAGAATACACAGGGGTGTTCCATATGAACGAGTCCCGGGACTGACTTTCCTAGTGTTTGTGGTATCACAAAGGGCATTTAAAACTGGTATAAGTGTGCCTCAGCGGCTGCCACTTGAACCTAACCTAATTATTATACATTAGACTGGGCTATATTTTTTACAGTTTTACTGTTTCTATTTTTTAGAATGATGAAAAAATTACTGTTCTGGTACTATCAAACCATTGTCCTCAATAATTCTTACTTGCATTTATATTTGTAAGAAATTTAATTTCACGCAAAAATTGGTGTACCTAAACTGAAGGGCTAGTCTGGCCCTTTTAAGTAATCTAGCTCAAGTGTTGGGTTTTCGATTTAGCCATTACGTTTACATTTTAACCATTCTTTTCCCACTTCCCTCGTACAGAATGGGAAGGTAAAGAGCATATCGTCACCTTAATTCACAAAGGCCCTAACTGACATAAAAAATTTTTTACAGGAGAGGCAAAAAACAAAAAAAAATTTACATTGAACGCATGCAAAGATAGCTTTGTAAATTTGGAATATCTCCGTTGTTACTGCTCGTAACTACTTAAAATTTGTAGTGAGTGTGTATTTTACTATATCATAGTTAAATATGTGAAAAAGTCATTTTCGAAACATGTGTCAATTAGGGCCTTTGTGAATTAAGGATAACGATATGTTTATCAAATCAATCAATAGCTGTCGCCCGTTCTTCCTTTTTGAAGTTGTTGCGTAACCTTGCCAGCATGCAACTCACAGCTGATCGCAAAAAACACACTAATACACACACACAGTATATTCTCCATAAGCACAGAACAATTTATTCTGAACGATTTGAACAATATTTATTTTAGGGATTGTTAGAGGGAGTCATATCTATAAAAACTGGGAATATTTAATTATACCTCAAGTTAATACTCATTTAGCAAAAAAGTTGATCTGCTACTGGTAGTTTATATCGTCCCCTTTTTGCGTTTTTATCGTAAACGCCAAAACCCAAATTTTACAGGAGAGCATTTTTTAAATTTTTTTTTTATTTTTTCATTTATGAATTGGTGGATACGATAAAAAAGATAGCCATTTTTTGACATAACTGTAAGGATTTCAGCTATAATTTTTTTCCAGATGATGCGCTAAGGGATGATGAACAAATTTGCATCAAAAAGTAAATTTCGAAAAAATGGTGGTTACGATAAAAACGCAAAAAGGGGACGATATCATTAAATCGAAAATTAATTGATTGATTAATTGATATTAAGTTTTCAAAAAGTGAGAATTGACGTTGAAGGTTTCATCTCAAATGCGTCTCAGGTTGATATCAAACAAAATGGCTTATTGGGCTTCATACTATTCCTTCATTCCATTTCATTTGGAGTCACTCAGCTAGTGCCTACCACTCAAATTCGAAAGAAGAAGAAAATAAGTTGCCAAACTATAGTAGGGATATCCAAACTACAAAAAATCGATACCAATGGGTAGTTACCCCACTATTTTTCAAGCGGAAATCCATGCAATAGAAATCTGTGGCAGAGAATGCCTCCGAAGAGGACTATCCTCTAAGCGAATTTACATTATGTCGGACAGTCAGGCCGCCTTGCAGGCGTACACAATAACTTCGAAGCTTGTTTATGAGTGCGTCACAGTCCTTAATGATCTGGGGGCCAAAAACAAAGTGTTGTTAGGTTGGGTCCCAGGGCATGTAGGATATGACGGCAACGAAAAAGCGGACCAGCTTGCAAAACAAGGTGCTCTAACAGCATTTTATGGTCCGGGACCCTTCTGTGGGCTCACCAATGCCCACGTAAAGGAGACCATAACCAACTGGGAAGACAAACAGTTTATGCACACTGAAAAAAAAAATCTACAAGAAACGGCCGTCAAATTAACAGTAAACCCTGTCATGTTTCGTCCAACAGTGGGCAATATAAATTTTGAAAGTGTCCCCTTATCATTCTTCGAATATACTATCATATTGACAGGAATTACTGTAAATTTGAAAGTGGACTCATATCATTAATTGATATTTTTCAAAAATCACATGTTTTTACTGCCAATTTTACAGTAAATACTGTAATATTTACAGCAGGGTTCGTATTTGCACACGCATGTGCAGCACATATGTGTAATTTTGGCTCACAAACATGTACTGAGTGCATTCAGAAATTTTTTTAGCACACTGCACATGTGTGTGCTGTTTGGAAAAATGCATACACACGCGTGTGTGCTTTCTTAAAAAATATTTAGGCACATACTCTTGTGCTGTGTGTAGAAAAATTTGTAAGCCAAGTGTGCATTTTTTTGCTCTGTTCTACTATTTGCTGACATTTCTCTAAAATAATAGAAAAATATAAATTTTTTTATTATTTTCCAAATATTTTCCTATACCACAGGCTGCCAGCCCTTCCATCAAATCATTGCCAGGAATAAGGACGAGTTAGCTGCTTAGTTTCGTGAGGAGGAAGTCCACAGTTTGTTCTAAGGGTCCTGTCGACTGATCAGCCGCATTAGGCAATTTAGACATTCTCCCTCAACGATTGGTAAGGATACGGCTCATTTACATACATTGTAATGCTAGACTTCCTTGAGTCATATAGCGTGTCCGCGAAGCCCTGAGTGAATCAGTTTTTGGTTGAAGCAGCTTGAGGAAGCTTTAGCACCCTCATCAAATACGGGCAATTTATATGGCCAAATCTGTTCAATGCAGTGACAAATTTAAAAAGTCCTTTGCCAGATATGTGTACCACCTAATGGTACTACACTGATAAAAATAATTGTCCTAAAATTGAGGAAACGTACTACTTGGCTTAAAAAAAAAATATTTTTCCTATTTTTAAGGAAAAAACTCTGTTTTAGGGACAAATCTACTTAGTTTAAAAGAACATTTCTGCTTGCCATAAGTAAATCAATGTACTAATTTCAGTATTAAAGACATTTTTACTAGTTTCAATCAATTTACAAGTTTATTAAGTATAAAACTGTCCTTAAGTTCAAAATAAGTAAATATTTCCTTATGCTGAAGACATTTTTTCCAGTGATATCAAGGCAGTGTTTAACTTAATTTAGGACCATATTTACTTATTTTCGCTGTCGCCGCCAAAAAACGTTCTACCCGCGTAATTTTTAAAGAATTTTATTACATATTAAGTATACAACTATCCTAAAAATTCAAAATAAGTCAATATTTCCTTATGTTGGGAGGCAACGTGAGTAAGAGTGGTGAAATTCCATAAACAGAACAAAGGTGTAATTAGACGCTGTCAAGCGTAAGTATTCAATAACTTCATGGTAGACATCTGAGTTTACCATTCGAAAAGTTGTGAGTTCGATTCTCGTTGAAGGCAATATAAGAACTGTGTAAAATAATTTTTTTTTAAGTTTAAAATTACTTAGCTACTATTTAAGTACAAGCCCTACTTAACAGTAAATTTAAGTATAACAATTTCTTTCTTTTAAGGCAGTGCGGCCTTGGTGCAATATTGTTCCCTTCATTTACTTGAATTTGTATGGAGGTTTCCTTACTTTTAGGAAATCATTTTTATCAGTGTAGGCAACTATCGCTGGTAAGATTCGTTTCATTGAAACTACACAATCACTTCTCCAAAAGATGTTTGGATTTACTGTATCAGCCAACCTGTAAGACAGGTGACCAGTGACCTTTACACAGTGTCTGTTTTCAACTTTTTACTCCTTGATTTTTTTAACACCTACATACGTGTCAGCTCATCAGTCTTCTCACTATCCCCGGTTCCTTTATGATCCCCAGCCCAGATAATAATTATTTCCAATAGGTCGATCACTGCAGGCCAAATCCTACAAATATAATGAAACGAAGAGCCCTATAAGGAAAGACCCGAAACTAAGGGACCAGATGGGTGCTTCCTTTCCCGGTACGCGTATATTTCCACACCCATCCCACATTTGGATCTTAGGGCCCTACCCATTGGCCTAGCAAACCAAGGTTTCGTCCCTCAATCGGATGATATACATATCTGTACTAGCTGACCCGGCAGACGTTGTCCTGCCACAAATTTATTTCCCTGTCTGTTTCTCTAACCCGATGCCTATATCTATTTTAAACCATATCCCTATCTCCTTCATATAGGAGAAACCACGCCCCCTTTTTCCTTATCCCCAGTTTTTTTTGGAGGTGTCCGGGATTGATCTTATATAACTCCTCACAAAATTTCAGTGGTCTAACCTAAATACTTTTAGAGATATGGACTATGAAGTATTTTATTCGTATGGGAGGTGCCACGCCCCCTTTATCGTTAACCCGAGTTTTTTGGGAGGTATTAGGGATCGATCACATATAAACCCTCACCAAATTTCAGTGGTCTAACATAAATACTTGCAGAGATATGGGCTATGAAATGTTTCCTTCGTATGGGAGGTGCCACGCCCCCTTTTTCTTTAATTCCAGTTTTTTTGGAGATGATGGGATTAATCTTATTTAACTCCTCAAGAAATTTCAGTGGTCTAACCTAAACACTTCCCGAGATATGGACTATGAAGTATTTCATTCGTATGGGAGGTGCCACGCCCCCTTTTTCGTTACCCTAGTTTTTTTTGGAGGTGGTAGGGCTCGACCTCATCTAACCTCTAACCACGTTTCAGTGGTCTAACATAAGTACTTTCAGAGATATGGACTATGAAGTATTTCATTCGTATGAGATGTGCCACGCCCCCTTTTTCGTTATCCCCAGTTGTTTTGGAGGTGGTAGGGATCGATCTCAAAATTTCAGTGGTCTAACATGAATACTTCCAGAGATATCGACTATGAAGTATTTCATTCGTATGGGAGGTGCCACGCCCCCTTTTTGGTTAACCCCCAGTTTTATGGGTGAGAATGGTGTTGTTATCCTAAAGGTCTGTACCGATTTCCAGGTACCTACCTTAAACCCATTTAGAGATATTCACCTTGAAAAATGTTTGTATGGGAGGTGCCACGCCCCCCTAATATTTTGTTCTGATTTTATAACATGACCTGCGCGTGGTAATAACAAACAAACCCCCTAAAGGAAGTATATGATTTGGTTCAGCCGTTTTCGAGTTTTAGCGTAACGACTGAACACCATTTCATTTTTATATATATAGATTGTATGGGAGGTACCACGCCCCTTTTTCGATAACCCCAAGTTTTATGGGTGAGAATGGTGTTGTTATCCTATAGCTCTATACCAATTTTCATGTTCCTACCTTAAACACTTTTGAAGATATTCACCTTGAAAAATTCAGTTTGTATGGGAGGTGCCACGCCCCCTTTTCCGATTACCCCTTCTTTTATGTGTAAGAAGGCTTTTGATACCATATAGGTCTATACCAATTTTCAGGTCCCTACCTTGAACCCTTTCACAGATATTCTGCTTAAAAACTTTAGTTTGTATGGGAGGTACCACGCCCCCTTATTGGATAACCCCCAGTTTTATAGGTGAGAGTGGTGCTGTTATCCTGTAGTTCTGTACCAATTTTCATGTTCCTAACTTAAACACTTTTGAAGATATTCAACTTCAAAAATTCAGTTTGTATGGGAGGTGCCACGCCCCCTTAATATTTTGTTCTGATTTTAAGACATGACCTGCGCGTGGTAATAACAAACAAATCCCCCAAAGGAAGTATTTCATTTGGTTCAGCCGTTTTCGAGTTTTAGCGTTACAATTATACACCATTTCATTTTTATATATATAGATAATAGTGGTCGGCTGAAGCCGAAATAACGGCAAAATAGCCATGGAGTGCACTTATCAAAATGTACATGCTCATGTGCATGAATTTTCCTACACTGCACAAAATTATATGTGCAAGTGCTTCAAACAAACTTCACACACATGAGCGTGTGCATAAATATTTTGAATCAAAAACACACACACGTGTATGTGCTTTGTTTCAAAATCCACACTCACGTGATGTGTGCTAAATGTTTTTTTCCATAAGCACACAGCTCATGTGCGAGAGCAAAAAATTTAGTGAGCATTTATTTGCACATGAGCGTGTGCCGTGTGTGTGCGTGCAAATACGAACCCTGATTTAAAGTATTACCAAAATCGCTTTGAAAGTGGTTTTGATATGTTACTTTCAATGTGAACTTTCAACCTTTTTATTTCAGTGCAGCATTGGCTTAGCAGCCTAGGACAGAGGCAGGCCAAACTCTTTATGGAACCATCGCAAAGATCATCGGCCAGGTTCATAAATCTAAGAAGGGTGGATCTAAGAACCCTCATTCGGTATTATACGGGACATTGTAGTCTACGTTATCACCTGAGTAAATTGAATCTGTCAGATACAACAATTTGTCGGTTTTGCGAACTGGACGATGAAACGCCGGTTCAAATACTCTGCGTATGCATTGCGTTAGCAAGAAGAAGAGTTTGCTACCTAGGTGGTGTCACTCTCAATCCGTTCGTGATATGGAATACAAATTTATAAAGAGCCTCCGCATACAGCAATAAGCTGATAGGTCACACAATAGATCGCATTAATGGTCGCGGTGTAATTTGGCCCTATAATCTATCCCCCATATTCATAAAAACTAAAATTGGTTTATAGTGCTTTTTAAAATGCATTTCCATACAAATTTTGAATTATAAGAACCCCATAAACCTTATATATTTTTTATGAAAAAAAAAATTTTTGCCGTTTTTCGCGTTGTAATCAGAGCTGTTAATTTTGATTAGTAATTGATTGATTAGAAGGTTTTTTTAATTAGTAATGATTATTTTAATTGCTTTCAAGTAAAAGCAATTACTAATTGATTACGATTAGAAAAAATCAGAAAAAAATAAAAAAAAATTAAAAAAAAATTAAAAAATCAAGAAAAAATCAAAAAAACCAAAAATAATCCAAAGTAATCAAAAACGGCTTTTTTTTGATTATTTTTGATTTTTTCTTGATTTTTTTTAATTTTTTTTATTTTTTTTATTTTTTTTTTTATTTTTATTTTTTTTTTTTAATTTTTTTTTGATTTTTTTTTTTTTTTTTTTGATTATTTTAAAGTTTTGTTGTTAAAAGTGTAAACATCTGTGTATCTTTGTATGCAAATATATACACCTACTTACACTTTGGGGCTCATGGATTTCTAGAATGAACCTTGATCGCTAAGTATATGTACATATGAGAAAAAATGCCAGGTTTAATGGTTATATTGGTTGGAGAGATGATAACAATAGTTTACAAATAAGTAATTTGAAAAAATACCAAGATATTCATGTATGTGGGTGAGTTGGCACTGATATGCCAAGCACAAAACATATTTTTAAAATTTTTTGTATGGGTAGGTTTTCGAGATATCGGTAGTTTTGTGTTTTTTCAGGTATCACTTTATTCAAAATTTCTTTTTGCCAATGTTGCAAAAGCGATGGAGCTAAGCGATACCTCGTTCGAAAGGAAATTAAAATATGCTTCTAACGACTTATAAAACGTAAGGGTGGATCAAACCATCGCTGAGCAATAGATGGCCAAAGTCGAAATTTTGATTGAATTTAAAAATGTTTTTTTCATGCGAAGTTGTGAAAATCAGAACTGTTTATTTTTTCGAAAATTAGTGTGTATAATTGCAAACATTTTAAGCGTAATATTACCAAGATCTAGGAAAAACTGTATTTTTGGCGATTTTTTTGTAACTTTCAACATCTCTACTTTTAATAGAATTGTAAAAGGCCGATATCTGAGTATTGTAGATATTCAAAAAAATATTCATAGTATTAGTCATTACTAAGCCAATAAAGTCCAAATCAACCATTTTTAGAATTTTTGTCGGTCTGTCTGTAAACTAGTGTAATTTGTCCTTTTATATGTAAACGGCTAGTGTCGGACATTTCTCGTTTGATACCCTACGGGTACGGTCGGATAGTTCTATTTGAACACTTATAAGGCTAGGCTCACACTGCAACCGACTTCGGCCGTCCGGCAACAATAAATGAGCTCCTCGATTTCATCCGATTTCACCCGAATGTAAACAAACTTTGGCCGCGTTCGAATTTCTCTGATGAGACCGGATGAAAAAGTCGGTTGCAGTGTGAGCGTAGCCTAAGTATGCTACACAAATTAAAACATAGGCATACCAACTATGTCCAAAAGAGACTTGGGCGACGTAGTCATTTATGGGCATTTGACATTTGATTTACTATCGTACAGTACTATTAACAAGTTGTAAATTACACCGCTACATTCCATATTTTTCATATTAATATTTTATCATCATTATCATTCCATATTACATATACCTTTTTAAAAGTAATAGACTGAATGTGCAAAAGCGCCAGTCTTCTGTTTAGGTTGTAGTTCGACCACTTGATGAGAACTAGTACGAAAGATCTCGAGATTTTTCCTCCAGGGATATTTATGTGCATGAATACATGCATTTATATAAAAGAACTTCTTGCTTCACCTATACATTTGTATGTTTGTGCAAGTGAATATTTATGTATGTACATATTTTTCTACAACAGTACTGGAAAAAAATCAAAAAAAATCAAAAAATCAAAAGTAATCATTACTTTTGATTATTTTTGATTATTTTTGAATTTTTGATTTTTTTTTGGATTTTTTTTTAATTTTTTTGATTTTTTTTGTTTTTTTTTGATTTTTTTTTTTAATAAATTGAAAAAATAATCATTAAAAAGTGAAAGTAATTGATAATCAATCATTAGGTGGCTTCTCAAAAAATAATCAATGAAATGCTAATCATTACCGATTACTAATCAATTATTAACAGGTCTGGTACAAGGTATACTAGCATAATAGGGAGTATACCTGGTGTAATTGGACGAAATCGCTTCCCAACCACGCCCACTTCCGAAATGGAATATTTCAAAAATCATATGAAAACTACCGCTGGGTATTTAATGATCGGTTTACCCGCACTTAGACTTTCTTACTTGTTTACCTTAATTCCTTTTTAGAAGTGTTTACAAAAAGCAAAAACATTGGCAATTGGCTGTAAGAATTATATTCTGTCTTGATTAAAATAGTATGTAGGTTCAAAGTTTATTATTTTCACTTCTTTAATACACTCAAAAAACAGCTGGTATCAGGGCGATACTAAATAGTACAAATAGTAGTGTCAATATGCAACTCTGGAGTATCAATTTTTCTTCATAAAACGTATTATTCAATTGATATTTTATAAGTTGTAATTTAATATCTTTGAATATCAATTATATGATTTATTGTACTATATTGATACTAATACTCTCAATTTGACATTTTTGAAGTGCCAATGTAATACTTTTCTTCAGCGATTCAATAACTAAAATGAAGATTTGATACTTTTCACTATCTTTTTTATATGATGCATTGTTTCATTGATACGAAGAAAATGATACTTCTGGAAATTTCATTTTAACCCAACCGGTATGAAACCGATACCGATGCATTTTTTTTGAGTGTACTTACATTTAGGGCGGATTTCTCACCTAGCCGTCAACTTAACGCTCACTTTAAATTTTATCGGGCAATTCATCCTCCTGTTAAATTAAGGGCAAATAAACAAATAAGTTAAACTGTTAAACTGACAGTGAATTGACAGTGAACTTTGACGTTAACAGGCAGTCGAGAAATCCGCCCTTAAAATGTAATCAAATTATTGGAATAATTAAATAATTGAAAATAATCAAATTCAATCATTTAATTGTTTAATTACCATAAACTAGCAAAAACTAGAGTTCATCCAAAAAACAACTAAAGTACATGAGACATTCCATATGAAAGTAGTCCTCGACGGAAATTTCGTTATTTGGACACCCCCCTTATTTTTGTATCAGGAATATTTTTCCAGAAGGTGTCGTAAAGATATTGTTATCAGTAGACTCAGGGGAGACATTTTTTCGAGAAATTTTACAAAAACCCAAGAAAAAATGACATAACCATGATTCGTAGCGGGACAATGTCTGGGAGGAAAATGTTAGTCTTTTTATTGGCAACAACCTCCCCTTAGACACCAAAGCTGTTGCTCTTCAAGTTTATGTGGTTATGGTACAAAGACCCAATATGACCCCCTTAATCTTTGGGTGCAATTAAAAAAAAGAACTGTGACGAGCTGGACTATAAGTTTGTTCGCAAAAATTATCTACGCGACGCCCTTTTTCAGAAAAGTACTATGTTAACTTTGTTGCAAGGAAACCGTAAACGTTATTTTTATCTGAAAAAGAACGAAAACGAAACCGTTTCAAAAGCCGGAACCGGTTCCAAAGGGTTTTGAATTTTTTAATATCTTCTTTTTGTCTTTTTTTTATTTTACCAGAGGTTACCCTGAATAATTTTCATGGAAGATGGTTACAAAAGACACATTGCAAGGTTACAAAAGACACATTTTGACCTCAATATCAAAATTCCGGAAGAGAAAATTGAACTATAGTCGAATGAAGCCATCGAAAAAAATGTACGAGATCCGAAAAAAATTTTTAGTGGCCCGTCTCAGAAAGCATGACTCATATTAATGTTCCATTATAACATATTTTTAAAAGAAAAAGTAGAGTTATTTAAAGAAATTTTTCCATAAATAGCGGGAGTAATACTTATTTATTGGAGACAAGCCATCATGAGCATTTGCAT
This sequence comes from Campiglossa producta, assembly GCA_964058755.1. Lineage (NCBI taxonomy): Eukaryota > Metazoa > Arthropoda > Insecta > Diptera > Tephritidae > Campiglossa > Campiglossa producta. Next base: position 40,817,334 of record CAXKVI010000003.1, on the reverse strand, counting down.
TTATGTATAAATTTGAGTTTTGCACAAGCAACACTTTTTTGTGCTTTTGTTTTTATTTGGAAACCGAAACTGGAACGAAACCGTAACCGAAACCGAAATAAATGTTGAAGAACGAAACCGGAACCGAAACTGAAACCCGTTACAAAACCGAAACCGGAACTTTATCGCTATTTATAGTCGCTCTGAGTACTTGGACAAAAGAGCGGCCGCAAGGATCCTGAAGAAATACGAGGGTATTTCACAAGAGACGCTATCGCCGAATGCTAGAAAGACGGTGGAGATGGCTGAAGCTATCTTACCGAACATCCAAAGCGATACGCGCCAAGAAGGTTAATGGAAATCCCTTCAAACGCCAGAGATCGGACGTGGATTTAAAACCTCACCCGAAGCGGCAGCAACACGCCCCCGTAATGGGTAAACTCAGCTTTGCTGAAGTGACTAAGGATAGGATCCTCATAGGCGTCATTGACCGAGGTAATGAAAGCAGGGCCATCCCTAGGGACCAGTGGCGGTACGTCCGGAACGCTATCGGTAATGCCCTTCTGGACATTATGGATGAGTCTCCGGGTGCCACTCCGATGGGTTCTGATGAGGGATGGCACCAGGGCCGAATCAACGTATTCGCTTGCGAGGATGCAAAAACTGTTGCACTGTACAAGGCAGCAAATGCAAGACTAGGTGAGATCTACCAAGGGGCAAGAATCGAGGTTGTCGACTGGAAGGACATCCCGGCTCTACCAAGTGCAAGAGCGTGGATTCCTGCTATCCCTGCTGAACCTGAGAGAATTCTCAGGATGCTGAGGATCATGAACCCGTCTCTCCCGACGCAGGACTGGGGTGTCAATTTGGTCGAGGATGCGGTAGGGCCTGATAGGCAAGTGGTCTTCACCTTAAATAAGGCGGCACTCGAGCCCCTTAAACGGTGCAATGGACGAGTGCACTACGGCATGGGTCAGATCGTTATCCACGTATACCGCGGCGATGCTCAGCGCGCTGCTAGTTGGGCTGCACCGGAGGACTCGGACATCGCAGTGCCGGAAGGGGAGTCGGAGATGTCCGACTCGGAAAGTATGGTATCTGCCACGTCAAATGGCGAAGGAGCAGTGAACAGCTCGGAGATGGGAGACAGCCTGCTGGACGGGGACGACCTCAACGTCACAGTGATAGCAGCTAGTCCTGAGCGCAGTAATGTTGACACTGCCACAGTTAGTAGGATCTCTGCCACGCCAAACCGTGGTCTGAACAAATCGTCGTTGAAAGATAAGCCTCCAGACGAGGTGGAACTCGACGATGAGCGCTCTCATGTTGGTGGTGATTCAGATAAACCTGCACAAATCTAAAGCAGCCTCGGCTGCTTTAATCAGTCGTCTCTCCAAAGTGGCAAATTTGCCCATGGGTCATCTTATTATCGGAACTGACGCCAATGCTCATCACGTTCAGTGGGGAAGCTCCGATATCAATGCTAGAGGAGAGTCGTTGTTTGACTATTTGTTAACAACTAACCTGGTACACGGCTAAAAATTTGTATCTAAATTTTAAACTTTTTTGGACTACATATATGACCAAACCAAATTTGGATTCAAATTCAATCTAGACCAGTTTTCATGAAAATTGGCTAAATTAATCGGGTTTCAATTATAAACAAGAAATGTTTTAACAATTTTTTAAAGATAAAATAAATTTTTTGTCCGTTGGCGGGAATTCGAACCAAGACTCCCCGCATCATGCCCGTCTGCTCTACCACTGAGCTACATCGCACACATAAATGTTGTTGGCAAAATTCAATCTTGAATAAGCTTTCAAAAATTAATTTGAATTTTCAAACCCAACAGTTTAAATTTTAGACCGAAAAGTTTTAAGAATAAAATAAAACTAAAAAAAATGTGGCAGCTGACAGAACTCGAACGAAAACGCTCAGGAGTCACAGCCGACTGCTCTACTGCTGAGCTTTGACGCACATGAAGATTTTGTGGGAAAAATTCAATTACATTAAAACAAACCAAAAATAAAAAATTTAGACAGCTTTTTCATTTAGATTTTAAATCGAAACCAAAAGAAATTGAAAATCTTTATAGGTATTTGGACGGTTTGAAATATTGTACAAAAAAGTTTGAGAAATTGATTAATCTTTATACGGGCTTAAAATTTAGGTTCATTTTTTTAGCCGTGTAGTTTGCAACGTGGGTAACGAACCTACACACGCCCCCGTAATGGGTAAACTCAGCTTTGCTGAAGTGACTAAGGATAGGATCCTCATAGGCGTCATTGACCGAGGTAATGAAAGCTGGGCCATCCCTAGGGACCAGTGGCGGTACGTCCGGAACGCTATCGGTAATGCCCTTCTGGACATTATGGATGAGTCTCCGGGTGCCACTCCGATGGGTTCTGATGAGGGATGGCACCAGGGCCGAATCAACGTATTCGCTTGCGAGGATGCAAAAACTGTTGCACTGTACAAGGCAGCAAATGCAAGACTAGGTGAGATCTACCAAGGGGCAAGAATCGAGGTTGTCGACTGGAAGGACATCCCGGCTCTACCAAGTGCAAGAGCGTGGATTCCTGCTATCCCTGCTGAACCTGAGAGAATTCTCAGGATGCTGAGGATCATGAACCCGTCTCTCCCGACGCAGGACTGGGGTGTCAATTTGGTCGAGGATGCGGTAGGGCCTGATAGGCAAGTGGTCTTCACCTTAAATAAGGCGGCACTCGAGCCCCTTAAACGGTGCAATGGACGAGTGCACTACGGCATGGGTCAGATCGTTATCCACGTATACCGCGGCGATGCTCAGCGCGCTGCTAGTTGGGCTGCACCGGAGGACTCGGACATCGCAGTGCCGGAAGGGGAGTCGGAGATGTCCGACTCGGAAAGTATGGTATCTGCCACGTCAAATGGCGAAGGAGCAGTGAACAGCTCGGAGATGGGAGACAGCCTGCTGGACGGGGACGACCTCAACGTCACAGTGATAGCAGCTAGTCCTGAGCGCAGTAATGTTGACACTGCCACAGTTAGTAGGATCTCTGCCACGCCAAACCGTGGTCTGAACAAATCGTCGTTGAAAGATAAGCCTCCAGACGAGGTGGAACTCGACGATGAGCGCTCTCATGTTGGTGGTGATTCAGATAAACCTGCACAAATCTAAAGCAGCCTCGGCTGCTTTAATCAGTCGTCTCTCCAAAGTGGCAAATTTGCCCATGGGTCATCTTATTATCGGAACTGACGCCAATGCTCATCACGTTCAGTGGGGAAGCTCCGATATCAATGCTAGAGGAGAGTCGTTGTTTGACTATTTGTTAACAACTAACCTGGTACACGGCTAAAAATTTGTATCTAAATTTTAAACTTTTTTGGACTACATATATGACCAAACCAAATTTGGATTCAAATTCAATCTAGACCAGTTTTCATGAAAATTGGCTAAATTAATCGGGTTTCAATTATAAACAAGAAATGTTTTAACAATTTTTTAAAGATAAAATAAATTTTTTGTCCGTTGGCGGGAATTCGAACCAAGACTCCCCGCATCATGCCCGTCTGCTCTACCACTGAGCTACATCGCACACATAAATGTTGTTGGCAAAATTCAATCTTGAATAAGCTTTCAAAAATTAATTTGAATTTTCAAACCCAACAGTTTAAATTTTAGACCGAAAAGTTTTAAGAATAAAATAAAACTAAAAAAAATGTGGCAGCTGACAGAACTCGAACGAAAACGCTCAGGAGTCACAGCCGACTGCTCTACTGCTGAGCTTTGACGCACATGAAGATTTTGTGGGAAAAATTCAATTACATTAAAACAAACCAAAAATAAAAAATTTAGACAGCTTTTTCATTTAGATTTTAAATCGAAACCAAAAGAAATTTAAAATCTTTATAGGTATTTGGACGGTTTGAAATATTGTACAAAAAAGTTTGAGAAATTGATTAATCTTTATACGGGCTTAAAATTTAGGTTCATTTTTTTAGCCGTGTAGTTTGCAACGTGGGTAACGAACCTACGTTTATTACTAAACCCCATAGGGAGGTCATAGATCTCACTATTTGCAGCGAAGGCGCTTATGAGTGGGTCAGAAAATGGCGCGTTATCGATGAGCACTCATTCTCCGACCACCGGTACGTAGAATTAGTTCTAGACTTTTCTGTTGAGCAGCCGGTTATGAAACGCAACCCCCGTAACACTAACTGGCAGCTACACAATGAAATACTATCTAGGGAATTACCAGCACTGGCCGCACAAGTCCCCTCATCAGTAGGGGAGTTGGAGGATCTGGTAAAGACCTTTACAACGGCGCTCTCGAATGCCCTAGAGCAGGCTTGCCCAGTGCCAAAACCACGCGGTAAACATAGGCCGCATTGGAGGTCCTACGACCTGGACTCGCTCCGAAAATCATGTAGGACACAATTTAATAAGGCCAAGAGCCTTGGCACGGAGATTCAATGGCTCGAATATAAAGTTAAACTCAGGGCCTACAAAAAAGCTCTGAGGCAGGCGAAGAGAGTATCGTGGAGAAATTTCTGCACTGGGGTCGAAAATGTCGACGATACAGCGAGACTTAAACGAGTGCTATCAAAAACTCAAACAGCCACAAGCTATTTGCGCATACCTGACGGATCCTGGACCAGCACGGAGAGGGAAACCCTAGAACTGCTCTTGAATACGCACTTCCCAGGGAACTTGCATGAGGAACCCTTAGCACCTACAACAAACCTGGCTGTATACATACCCATCACGGAGGAAAAGGTTAGGTGGGCGGTAAAAAGTTTCGAACTGTTCAAGGCTGCGCACAACTCATAAACACGCTGCAGACATCAGCCAAATGGCTGGTATTTCTCTATACAGCCTGCCTTTCTCTTAGCTACATTCCGTGCTCCTGGAGAAGTGCCACGGTAGTGTTTATTCCTAAGGCGGGGAAGGCGTCTCATTACGAGCCCAAGGACTATAGGCCGATCAGTCTTTCATCCTTTGTGCTCAAAACCTTCGAGAGGATAAGAAATGACTACCTCTCCGCTACTATTGATAGCAACCTGATCTGTAGCTGTCAGCAGGCATACACCAAAGGGAAATCTACAGAAACTGCGCTTCACAGCCTAGTTTCTGTTATTGAAAAATCGCTGTATGAGAAGGAGTACCCTCTTGCGGCCTTTTTAGATATTGAAGGAGCCTTCAACAACATAAGCCCTGATGCTATAAACACCGCTTTAACAAGTCTGGGCATAAGCAACTACTAAAGGGTGGCGGCACTTCCATTTATACTGATGGCTCGAAGTTAGACGGCAGAGTTGGAGGAGGGGTTTATTCAAAGGATCTGAACCTTGAGCTCTCCTTCAGACTACCTGATCACTGCAGTGTCTTCCAGGCTGAAGTTTCAGCAATCATGGCCGCGGCTTGGATAGGCCAACACACTATCGGACAGGACATTTTTATATTCAGCGACAGCCAGGCGGCGATCAAATCCGTTGGCTCTTATTCGTTCAACTCTGAACTGACGCTCAGCTGTCGTCGATCTCTACAAGAGATGGCCCAACAGAATCGCGTTAAACCTCACATGGGTCCCGGGGCATAGGGACATTGAGGGAAATTGTAGGGCAGACGAACTTGCGAGGCAGGGCACGACCAAGCAGGTTCTTCGGGATAAAGAGCGCTTAGGTATGCCGTTTGCCACATGCAAGCTTATGCTGAAGGAGTACACACTCCGCCAAGCCAACGAAAGATGGCTGCAATCTCCAGGATGCCGGATATCCAAAGAAACCTGGCCGAAATGGGATCATAAAAAATCAAGACAAATTTATGCCCTAAGGAGAAGAGAAATCTCCTTATTAATAGGCGTATTAACTGGGCACTGCCTCATTGGTAGGCACGCAGAAAGACTAGATGTGCCCTACCGACGATGCTGTAGGAGTTGTAACGATGATAAGGAGGAGGAAACGGTGGAGCACCTCATCTGCAACTGCCCGGCTTTAAGTGGCGCGAGAATGCGCTTTTTGGGAGTTCCCTTCCTGGTTAGCCTAAGCCAGATCGCGGAACTGGACATAAAGGACTTGATGGCCTTCATAAAGTCATCTAAGTGGTTCGAGGAGGAGTAATGGTGTCGGTATAGTAACGTCAGTCCCGGCATTCTGCTATGTGGAGAATTCCGTTAATACCGGGATTTTCCATATGGCAGGGTCCCGGAACTGACTTTCCTAGTGTTGGTGGTATCACAACGGGCCTTTTAATACTGGCCTAGGTGTTCCTCTGCGGCAGCTACTTGAACCTAACCTAACCTATTTAACAAGTCTGGAATCAAGTGACTTAACATTTTTTTTTGACTTTGAATTTTTTTTATAATGTTGTCTACATTTTTAATATTAAAAAAAATTATGACAGGTGGTAACCCCGTAAACTGTACTATTGGCAACACCCAGGTATAAAATCTTCGAATGAGCTAAATTCCATCCACATCCGTCAAAATGTTAGTGGTCTATAGACAAAGCAATAACCCTGCTTGAAAATATCTTACTTGGTATGTGTCGGAAATACCTTACAATCGATACCTATACTTTCTTATCTTGATAAATATTTAAAATGAATTAGACAGGTGGCAACCCTAGAATACTTTTAAATGAAGCCAACTATCTATTTGAAAAAATTTATCCAAAGCACTTTAGAGATAGTGGTCGATATACGAAGAAATAGATAAAATGCCGTGGCGACTGTGCTTGAAATCTTTCCTAATATTTCCAAAAAAACTGAGATAGGTGGCAACACTGTGAATCAGTATACATCTTCATAAAGAAGATGTATACTGATTAATAGGCTCCTATATTCCAAAATTTGTATGTAAATGTCATTTAAAAAAAGTTTTATCGTGGGCAGATTTTATTAATTCATATTTTAAGATATTATGCTCTAGCCATAATAGGACACCGGGCTTTTTTTTTTGTTAATTAAAACCTTGGTAGACATTAATGAATATTGCCCTTTAGGACGTGATGGTAAATCCGGATGTTAAATTGAAATATAGGGTCTGGGTTATGGTTAGGGTTGGGGACAGTGACAGGGATAGGATCTGGCTATTAAAATAACATCGTTTTATGCATATAAAACCGACAAAAAATAAGAATAATTTAAAATATTGCATGTATGTTTCGAAAAAAAAAATCAAATTAGATTTTTTCTCGACTTTTGTCCCCGAAAACCTTTTTTAGTACAAACGGGATCGATTAGGACTTTTGTAGTTTTATTTGTGACAGCTAACCTAAGCTCTCTACTATAATTTGGCTCTGTGGGAACATCTAACAGTCACCAAACTTTACACGATGTTTTTGTACTAAAAGGAAAAATATTCTCCACAAAATAAGGATTTTAATTTTTCCCGAACAAATAAGAATACCTCTAAAGGTCACGAATATAAAGTTTTTCATGTGCTTCAGCCCTTACACTTACTGTCGCTTACAAGAGCCGTTTATTTCAAAATATTTAACCCGGCTTTAAAGTAATCAACTCTGCAAAAGTAGAAAATCTGTAAATAGTTACTAAGTCTTGAGATGCTCTTAAGTATATTATGCACATACTTTCATAAGTATTCATACCGCAGCAGACGATGAAAGTAAAAAGTGAAAAAGTCATACTATACTACGAGTTTCTATGCCCGAAACATCAAACAAAAAACCTCTAAGTAAATACGCCGAATTCCAAGTAAACTCAAGCAAACCCCATCAACCGCTAAGTACTCGCTGAACTCATTGTGGGTGAGATGATAGATGCGCTGAAACCATATTGCTCTTTATATATGTATGTATTTTTTAAAACTGTCGATGATACGGGCGAATACACGAACGCCTTTATTTATCTTTCATACCACATCCACTCTAATGTTGGTCTCATGCGCGCTTGTCTCCTCTGTCAATAGCGAAGCGGGGTTATTATTAAATCCTTACAAGGACTTCTTTCGAAAAAGTAATAAAAATTCATTTCAACTGAACAAACAATCATAGAAGGATGATGAACAACAAAAAGTAAAAGCCTGGAAAATTAGAAAGGATAAAGAATGCAGCAGACCAAGTTAGGAAAGCAAGTGAAGCCAAGTGTGGAAACGAAATTGAATGAAATGTTAAAATAGGACAACAGAAATAAAGTAAATGCGCTAAAGTTTTAAAATTAATTTGAAACCCTTCATGAGGTAATATTTTAGCTTTCATAATTTGTTAAATGTATCTATATATATCTGCATATGTACTAGGGATAAAAACGTTTAGCATTTTTTGCCTTCTAGATTTACGTAAACTGTACATTCAATCCCTGGATCCCGGGACTGTCCCGGCACAAGGGACGTTCTTTTTTCGTTATTAGTTTTGACAAAAATAAAACATACATCATGTCTTCCATAAATGAGAGGCGGCAAGCGAAATAGAAACGTAATTTTCATGCAACTTAACCGGAATACATATATAAGAGGGTAAAAAATGTTCAGTAAAATACAGTCAACATTTTTTAAAATCTTTTTTAAAAAAGAAAAATCGTTGCTGCTTTGAAAATTTGTTTACAAATTGGCGGAACCTACAGTTTTTTTTTGACTTCGAACGGTATCTGCAAGGCTGAGAAGCCTTTTACGCAGAGAGTTTGCCAGACCATATCAGAGTGGCGACCTCTTTAAAAAAAAACTTTCTTCTTAAAGTTGAATGTTTCGTTTCTCTGAAAAAAACTTTTTATTTTTTTTATTTTTCCCAGTCTAAAGTACTACAGTGAAACGTATTCGTTTAAACGCACTCTTACTTTTAATTCTATCGATCACCCCTTCTTTTCTTAGAGCATTTATAAAAAAAAAACTTTTATGGCAAATTAGTTGTTACACACTTTTAAGGAATGCCACCAAAAATACGTGTTGCATCAACTTTAGTAAACTTAGCAGCAACAAATGGCCTAAATCTTCCAAAACTTCCTTACTAACCAACATAAGTTTTTGTGCAGTTTTTTAGGCATGTCCCTGCAACTTTCGACCGCAAATTTTTGGTGACTTTCACTCCCAAAGATTATCTACCGTATAAAAATAACGACTGCATGCAGATCAGTTCGTAATCGGGCTCAAATGAGCTTCAAACCCTTTCAGCGACTCTTTAGATAAGTGAAAATCAGCTTAATGAGAGTATCGTCCAATAGGTCTGAATAGACCAAATATTTGGTTTTCCTCTCGATAAAAATGTCGCCCAAACCAAAACCCTGTCACCACCTTCTTAAAAAGAAAATCAATATAATTTAAAAAAAAAAAAAGAATTTTATTTTTTTTTGGCCCAGTCTAATATATATTCCTGAACTACTAACGCTAGCTAAGCATTGACCACATGAAAATAGATCCTCAATTGTGGAGAGCATTTGTTTTTGAAATCTTGTTACTAAGAGTGCTGTCGTTGGACGTTGGTATGTATGTGCATGCAAATATATAGCTGTAACAAATTAAATAAATTTTCTTCAGGCTAAAGCAATACGTTTTGTTACAAAAAAAGATCTAAAAAGTGCTGGCTCAGTATATTATCTACTAGAGTTGGTGATTTTAGTTTATTGAAGTGATCAGAGATTTCAGATAAAAGGAACTACTTAATTTTTTGTTCACTTAGTTCAATAATTTGTATTTGTTTCCCTTAGAAAATAACTGCTAGCACACCTCCAAAAATGTTGGGAGAGTCTTAACTACATTACAATGTTGTCAGCATGCGACTAGCTGGGTTTACGGACAGACATGTTCTTTTCTACTGCAAATTTGTTTCATTCAGCGAAATTTTCTCACTTTACTTTACTTTAGCGCGCGTTTTGGTTTCTAGGTATTTTCTCTTTCTCAATAAATCCTATAAATTTTACGAAAATTTTACCTAGTTCAAGTAGTTCATTACAAATTTTGAACTAGTTCCTGCAATCACTTCCATGATCTGGTACAATGAACTAATTAGTTCACGAACTACACAAGTCTATTATCCACCAACACATTGATTCGCTCAACCAAGTTTTTATTTTAAAAAGCCTCGGATGGGACTACTCTTTTTTATCACGACCATGGCAAATATACACACGATTTTAGTATATGTTCCTGGACTGTACGGAACCTTAATAGGGTAAGCGCAACAGCAGTGGTTTCTAAATGTGTTATCCTAGTTTTCCACTTTTAAAGTATAATTCAGTTATTAAACGATTTATTTCTTAAAGTAGTATTAGATGTCAATTAGAGTTATTACAGGTCTTCATAGCAACGTGAAATATCAATTTCATCTTTTCTGCACGGTGTATTTGGAAAAAATGAAGCGAAAACAGTGTCTCTAATAAGCGTCGATAGCAAACAAAGTTATACATCTACCAATAGCTTTTAATTAATGCCAATGTTATTACACTCCAATTAAGTTACACTTTCCAAACGTTCGATAACACCAAGAAATTGCCCCACCGAAGCGAATAAAAGACAATAGCGCATATTTTAATGGAAAAGGCGATGTCGGTATATTAGCCACTTGACTATGATGAAGTGAGGATAGCTATATCCCGGCCAAAACATCAAAGCGCCTGGAAAAGACGGACTACCCGCCGGCTGTAAGCGAGCGTCTGTCTTGAAGCAAGCAAAACTTTTCCCTCCCAATCCAGGGTGTTATGCGATACCGTGCCCATTGCACGTTTGCAGCCGGGAGGCAAATCGTGGCTGTAGTCGAACGGTGCCTCACTGATACCGGGCCGCCTCAGGGAGTAACTATGGTCTTACCGCGGTATGGGGCTCTGCCGCGGCGGACGACACACTTCCCCTTACACTACCCTTGACCCTAAGCTGGCCTTGTCCGGCGAGGGGTCGTACGAACAAGATGAAGAACACACAAAATACAAAGCAATTAACGACTTCGTTTACTCCGCAGCAGAGAAGAACTATGCTGGAGCAAGCGAAAACACAACGCCGGAGGACAAACTCCGCCTCAAAGTTAACTGGGAGGCCGACAGCGATGGAAACTACGGGTCAGTCATCCCCCAAACTGCTATCAAGTAAGAGTGACTTGATGGGAGCAAGCAGCAGTGCGGCTGCCTACGCAGTCAAGCAGAAAACGGCGGAAGCTAAACTTCCATCAAGCTGGTACGAAACCCAATCTCTTCACATCTGGGGCAATGGTCTCACGACCTGGTTTCAGAGTTTCGAAAGAGAAGGACGACGACGCAAAGGGAGAGACCGCGATGGCAACTTCGAGTCTGAATCCCCCCCAAGAGGCATCTCCCCGACGCTTTGCGTACTGGGATAAAAGAAAGGCCGCAAGGATCCTTAAAAAATATGAGGGAGCATCGCAGGAGAAGCTGTCGCCGGAAGAAAGGAAGATGGTGGAGGAAGCGAAAGCTCTGATACCAAATTTCCAGAGGCCCTATGTGCCTAAGAGGGTGAACGGTAATCCCTTCAAACGCCAGAGATCGGACGGAGAGGTAAACCCCCATCCGAAGCGGCATCAGTTCAACCCCGTAGTGGGAAAACTCAGCTTTGCTGAAGTAGCCAAGGACAGAATCCTTATAGGTTTCATTGACCGAGGTAAAGACCGTTGGTCCATCCCCAAAGACCGGTGGTTGTATGTCCGGAATGAAATGGGCAGGGCCCTCCTCGACTTAATGCGTGAGTCTCCGGGTAGTCCGCCGCGAGGTACTGACGCGGGCTGGCACCAAGGTCAGATCAAAATATTCGCGTGCGAGGATGCAAGAACTGTCGCACTGTATAAGGCAGCAGTTGCAAGACTGGGTGAAATCTACCCAGGGGCAAGACTAGATGTCGTCGACTGGAAGGACATTCCTGCTCGGCCAAGGGCAAGGGCATGGATTCCTGCCGTCCCTGCAGAACCCGAGAATATTCTTGAGATGCTGCAGGTCTGGAATCCGTCTCTCCCGACGCAGGATTGGGGCGTCAATCTGGTCGATGATGTGGTTGGGCCCAATAGACAGGTGGTTATCACTCTGAATAAGGAGGCGCTCGAGCCCCTTAAACGGTGCAACGGACGAGTGCATTACGGCTTGGGTCAGATCGTGATCCACGTATACCGTGGCGATGCACAGCGCGCTGCTATTCCGGACGCTCCGGAGGACTCGGAGATCGAGGCATCGGAAGGGGAAGCAGAGGAGTCCGACGCGGAAAGTATGTTATCCGCCACGTCAAATTGCGATGGTGCTGCGAACAACTCGGCGATAGAAGAAAGCCTGCTTGACGAAGAAGGCCTCGACGTCACGATCGTGGCTAAACCTGAGCACACTAACGTTGATGCTGCTTCAGACAGCAGGGTTCCCGCCACGCCAAATCGTGCAGGTGCTCTGAACAACTTCTCGTTGAGAGACAGCCCCCGGAACAGGCCAGACCTCGACGACACGCTGGCGGCAGGGAAGTCTGAGCTCTCTCATGTTGGTGGTGCTTCAGATAAATCTGCACAAATCTAAAGCAGCCTCGGCTGTTTTAAGCAGTCGTCTTTCTAAAGGCGACGTAGACGTGGTCCTTATCCAAGAGCCCTGGGTCAATAGCTCTAGGATCTGTGGATTGGGGACTAAGGGGTACAAGCTCATCCAAGCCAATGATGAGGGCAAGGTCAGAACCTGTATTTTGGTAAAGTCTTAGCTAAACACCTTTCTATTACCCAACTACTCAAATGATGACGTTACAGCTGCCAGCTTAACAGTCGGCAGCACCAGCCTAACGATGGCGTCGGTCTATATGCCCTATGACGCCGAAGAACCTCCTCCACAAAAGGAGGTGAAAGATCTGGTGGATAATTTCTGTACGGGCCATCTTATTATTGGAGCTGACGCTAATGCTCATCACGTCCAGTGGGGAAGCTCCGATATTAACGCTAGGGGCGAGTCTCTGTTTGACTACCTACTAACAACTAACCTGGTGGTTTGTAACGTGGGTAACGAGCCTACTTTTATAACTAAAGCTCGTAGGGAGGTTATAGACCTCACTGTTTGTAGCGAAGGCGCTTATGAGTGGGTCAGAAAATGGCGTGTTCTTGATGAGCATTCATTTTCTGACCATCGGTACATAGAAATTGTGTTAGACTTTATTGTTGAGCAGCCAGTTATGAAGCCAAATCCACGCAACACTAACTGGCAGCTACATAACCAAATATTAGCTAGGGACCTACCAGTATTACCTCCATAAGCCCCCTCATCAGTCGGAGAACTGGATGATCTGGTAACGACCTTTTCAACGGCGCTCTCAAATGCCCTAGAGCAGGCTTGTCCAGTACCAAAACCACGCGGCAAACATAGACCCCACTGGTGGTCTTACGACCTGGATTCGTTCCGTATATCATGCAGGAAGCAATTTAACAAGGCCAAGAGCATCGGTACGGAGCCTGAATGGCTCGAATATAAAGCTAAACTGAGGGCCTATAAAAAGGCTCTAAGGCAAGCGAAGAGAACTTCGTGGAGAAATTTCTGCACCGGGGTCGAAAAAGTCGATGATACAGCGAGACTTAGACGCGTGCTATCAAAAACTCAAACAGCCATTAGCTATTTACGGAAGCCTGACGGATCTTGGACCTGCACGGAAGGGGAAACCCTGGAGCTGCTCCTGAACACACACTTTCCGGGGAACTTGTATGATGCACCTGTAGCATCTGCAACAAACCTGGCGGTAAACATACCCATTACGGAGGAAAGGGTAAGGTGGGCAATCAAAAGCTTTGAGCCGTTCAAGGCAGCTGGGCCAGACGGGATTTTCCCCGCACAACTTATAAACACGCTGGAAATATCAGCTAAATGGCTGGTAGTTCTCTATTCAGCCTGCCTGGCTCTTAATTACATTCCGTGCTCCTGGAGAAGCGCCACGGTAGTCTTTATTCCAAAGGCTGGGAAGGCCTCACACTATGAGCCTAAAGAGTACAGACCGATCAGTCTCTCGTCTTTTGCACTTAAAACCTTCGAGAGGATAATTAGCGATTATCTCTCCTCTACTATTGATAGCAACCTTATTTCTAGCTATCAACATGCATACACCAAAGGCAAATCAACGGAAACTGCGCTCCACAGCCTAGTCTCTATTGTTGAAAAATCATTGCACGAAAAGGAGTACTGTCTCGTGGCCTTTCTGGGCATCGAAGGGGCTTTCAACAATATAAGGCCGGAGGCTATTAACACTGCTTTAACAAACCTGGGCATAAATAGGTCTCTTATTGGACTAATTGATCAACTACTAAAGGAAGGAAAATAGTTTCTTCACTGGGAACAGTTGATCTTTCACGCTATGTCACAAGAGGAACGCCTCAGGGTGGTGTTCTCTCCCCGCTCCTATGGAACCTCACCGTAAACTCGCTGCTACGAGACACAAGGTGGGGGGGGCGGGAAGATAGTGGCATATGCAGACGATTTAGCTATTGCATATAGGGGCAAATTCCCACAAACCCTGTGTGACTTGATGCAAGTAGCACTGCGAGAAGTTTCTTCATGGTCCTCTCGCTGCGGACTTAGCATCAACCCGGGAAAGGTGGAGCTTGTCCTTTATACCAGGCGGTACAAGATACCACCGCTGAACCTACCAGAACTAGATGTCGTGCGCCTGAACTTAGCTGACAAAGCCAAATTCCTAGGCACAGTTCTAGATAGAAAGCTTAACTGGAAGGAGAATGTCATCCAGCGCCAGAGGAAAGCGTGCATTGCTAGACATAAAACACTGTATGGCCTTCATCAAGTTATCGAAATGGTTCGAGGAGGGGTAGCGGTGTCGGTTACGAGTGTCAGTCCCAGGTTTCGGCTATATGGAGAGTCCCGACAGCACTGGGATTTTCCATATGGCCGGGCCCCGGGACTGACTTTCCTAGTGTTTGGTGGTATCACAACGGGCCTTTTATTACTGGCCTAGGTGTGCCTTTGCGGCAGCCACTTCTACCTACCTACCTAAATGTATGTATGTGATTAATTTCGTCACCAAACATTGTAGGATTGAAAAAATATCTAGTAGCCTTTTCTCAAAAATGAAAAAATTATTTCCGTAGCGTCCCAAATAAAAAAAATTTGTTTATAAAAAATTCCCGTTGAGGATTGTAGGATTGAAAAAAAGCTGGTACTCATTTTTTAAACCATTTAAAAAGTTTATGGTTTTCTCTTAAAAATTTATAAAAACATTATTATAGCGATCATATGGTTTACGTCGAAGAAAGAGTTGAAGATTATCCTACATCGGAAGACTGTTTCAAAACTTACCCATCATGTGGTTGCTGCAACAGCCGCCAAACCCCAAGACTAAAATGTGTTATCGTAAGAGATAAAAGGTGGTAATTGCGAGCGCAATCTGCTGGGCAGTTACATTTTTTTCTGAGAATATTTTATGACTGATACACACTTCGCGAATTTCATGACCACAGCCGAAGTTCACTACGTTTCTCAACGAAAGTTTCCAAAGTATTTTTATGTGTTAAATGACTGTTGGAAAATCTTTATTTTTAACACTAAAAATAATAGTACAACAAAAATACCGATGCAATGTAATAGTAAGTTGAGTGGATAGGGGCAGTAGACCCACTTACACACCAGTTTGAGGCAGAAATTTTTATTTCAATTGAATTTTTGTTTTTGTAGCAACCTATTATTATTTCATGTAAATTTTGTGCGCCTGATACAAAACTTGAACAAAAATTTGTTTCGAAAAAGTATCAGCTGCACTGACAAATACGCCAGCAAATTTTAATACTACAGCAATGTGTAAAACAATAAGACCGAATATAAATATTCTAGCTATGTATGTTTATTTTTATGTTAGCTTTAAATCCAAAAATGATGGAACAATTTTAAAATAAGGTTGGCTCTTTTACCTCGCCTTGAAAGTTTTTACTTGTTGGGGTGAAAGCATTCATCCTTTGCTTCAGTAAAATATACATAGGATTTTCGGGATTTAGTTTTCCTGATGATTTTGACTAAAACCTTTATAGGGACTAAAATGTAGAATTATGTTTAGAGGTAGCGACAAAGAACAGCAGATAGAACCCAAGTTTCATGTAGATACCATTCAATATACAAAAGGGTTGAAAAAATCACAGCGAGTATTTCTTTTAAATGAAACGCAAAACTTTTGAGATATTTTCAAAATGTCATTTTTATGCTCTTACTATTATATTGTTGTTAACAGCTTTAGAAGTTCACATCACAAATTCATATGAAAGAAATTTCATAAACTTCCGCTCATGATTCTTATATTTTGCCTAAAACTGTATAAACTGAATTTTCATTTCAGCTTTTTTTATTTGCTTACATATAAATTCTGTGCGCCTGGTACACTGAATTGAATATTTGAAATAAACCAAGCATGCTTACAGTAGAAGTTTGCCATATGATGCCCGGGTACCCGGGGATTACCCGGCTACCCGGGTAATCGGGCATTACCCGAACGGACCGGGTACCCGGGTAGAATCATCAGCCCTAATCGAAACACACCATCTCTTTGTCGATTTTAAAGCCGCTTTTCAGTATCTACTGCTCGACTGAGATGGAAACAACAAGTGGAGGATGACTTGAACTCCCTCGGTGTTTCGAACTGGCGTCAGTTGTCGCTAAAAAGAAACGACTGGGGTGCTTTGATATGAAACGGCCAAAATCGTCTAGGCGGTTAAGCGTCAATAATTAGTATCAACTTATATATGTGTACATTAAGGCGGTTCTTATAATCAAAAATTTTTACAGTCTCACTCCTATGGTCGGAGATATCACAGGATGGTTAAAGCTCAGACTATCCCATGGAGACTCATAAAATATAAAATTATTTTATATCTAATACCCAAAATCGATAGCACACCTAAAGCGTATCGCACGGGGTAGTCTGAATCGTTCCCAATCCCGACCAAAATTTGTGTCTGATATCTTCGGCTATATTAATATCGATTTAGGGATTTTGTCCTTGAAAATCTAATGCTATAATTGTTTCTCTAGAAATAAGGGCCACCCCAATGTACATACATGAATGTTTGTGAGATAAGTATTTAAAATTAGGCTTTAAAATGTAACATGGATTGAATAACCCAACAAGGTTGTAATTCTCATAGTGGAAAATGGAAAACTAATTGAGTTGATGTAATTGAGAACAGATTAAATTTTCGGATGATATAGGCATTTTATTTGGAAATATAAAAAAGTCATAATACTAAATTAGCTTTTCAAAACTTCTTATTTGTTTTTATCACAAAAGGTTATCAGACCAGTTCCATGCAGGCTATAAATACATACATTTTACGTATGTTTTTTTTTTTCAATCCTGGACAAAAGCATGGAAGCCAACAAAAACACGAGGGAAGGGAAAAAGGCAGCTCGCGCATCATTATTATGCTTCTACGTGCAAAAACCCGTAAAATCTCAAGTTTCTCAGAAAAACAACGGTTAAGAAAAATTGCTCATTAAAAGTTTTCATTTGAGGTAGCAAAGAGAATTCGTTAGTTAGCATCAACTTCTTGGCTGCATTGTATAAAAAATGTGGTTTAAATGTTACCGTTGTTGCTGCTGCTGAGCAATTACACAACAAAGATGCTGTAATTAACACCTTTTCTTCCTTATTTTTTCTAAGAATTCTTCATGCATTTTCTTTTGGCATTGGCGGCATGGTTTTAATTTTCTAGGCTTACAATGGTGATACCTATAACAAAAATACCGTTAGACACGGAAGCTAGCAAATATGTTTGTAGGCAACAAAAAAAGCGTGAAAAGAAGGTGTATAAACTATGCCAAATACGCGGATGAGAAACGTTAAAAAGGCTCAAAAACAAATAAATTTTTCTGCGAGATATACATATCGTTAGCCTAATCCTGATCAATAAAGATTTGTGTGTAAACTAAAAAACTTGATCACAGTTTTTTGTGCTGATCAGAGTCTTTTGAATGTTTTGTTGCGATGTGACAAAGCCGGGAACCTGTCGGTAACGATATCTGTACTATTCTGGAAGTTATCGTAATTTAAAATTTACAAAGCTATATATGCATGCGTTCCATGTAAATTTTTGTTTGTTTTTTGCTTCTCCTGTTCCAAAACCACGTGGTAAACATATGCCACATTGGTGGTCCTACGACTGGATTCGCTCCCCAAATCAAGTAGGACACAATTTAATAAGCCCAAGTGCTTTGGCACGGAGACTCAATGATTCGAATATAAAGTTAAACTTAGAGCCTACAAAAAATCTATGAGGAAGGCGAAGAGATTATCGTGGAGAAATTTCTGCACTGCGGTCGAAAATGTCGAGTGCTCTCAGCAAACCTGGCTGTAAACATACCCATCACGGAGGAAAGGGTTAGGAGAGCAGTTAAAAGCTTTTCAAGGCTGCCGGGTCAGACGGGATTATTCCCGCAAAACTCATAAAAACGTTACAGACATCAGCTAAATGTTTTTCCGCTGAGCTCAGATCATTGTGCGACCACAACAGTCGGAGATAGCAGTTTTAAAATAAACATTCCCAACAGGGAAGAATGGGTGAGAAGAGAACGGAGTCCTGCTACTCATGGCGGCACTTCCATTTATAACGACAGCTCGAACTTAGACGGCAGAGTTGGATGAGGGGTTTATTCAAAGGATCTGAACCTTGACGTTGGAGCACCTAATCTGCAACTGCACGGCTTTAAGTGGCGCGAGAATGCGCTTTTTGGGAGTTCCCTTCCTGGTTAGCCTACGCCAGCTGGATATAAAGAACTTGATGGCTTTCATCAAGTCATCTAAATGTTTCGAGTAGGAGTAACGGTGTCTGTTAAGGAGCGTATTCTATGTGCAGAATCCCGATAATACAGGGAGTTTCCATATGGCGGAGTCCCTGAACTGACTTTTCTAGTGTTGGTGGTATCACAACGGGCCTTTTATAACTGGCCTAGGTGTGCCTCTGCGGCAGCCACTTGAACCTAACCTGTTGTTATTGGTGTATTGTATACTATCATATTGTATTGTGCTAAGCATAGTTTTTACTAAATACTTGTAACGGAATGACAGGTTGGAAGCACCCAGAAAACCCAAACCATCAAAATTCCTAGTGTTAGTTTTCGTATGACACGTCGTTATACACTAGTTAACAAATTATTCCAGAAAATCTCTGTTAAAAATAATTTTTTTATTTTATTTTTGACACATTCTTTACAATTTCTCTGACGTTAATCAAGACAACTTAACAGCTTTTTTTCAAGAAAATCTGGCTGAATAGATGAGCGGCAATGAGACACTTTTTCCACTTACTTGAGGGAGACTAAGAAGTCATGGATATCTACCAGTTTAAATTTTTAAAGCTCGAATGCATCGTTTTAGGAATTTTAAATTTACATACTTACTTATTTTCCAACAGATAATTTACATCTTCGCAATTTTCATATATCCTTATAAGGGTATAGGTATGTACATCTACACCTCAAGGCCACATGTTGTTGTGCATTAATAAAATAGACTCAACCATAATTACATGCCGTAAACGTAACGTCCTTTCGTACACAAAAGTAGATACCTATTATAATTATAAACTTTTGAATAGGCACTTATGCATTGTAAGCACATGCCAATGGTTCATATCAAGTATCCATACCTACAACCAAACACCTGTACTTCAATATATACGAACATGTTTCCAGAGACATATTATAACATATATTCGACCAAGATTTTGGCGCATTTAACGCCTTCTCTATATACAAAATTGTATTACATGTACACCTACTAACTTACTTACTTGGTAACTGCTTCGCATTCATTGCCAACCCCAGTGAACATTTTAATAATTTCGTTCTGTTAAAATTGCTTTCGGGTTAAATGATTCACGAAGAATGCTCATCACAGTTACAAGACACATAAGAATATGGTGCAACTCCATCTAAAGCATAGTCCACACAGATCTGTTGCTCAAAGTCATTACGTTTAATGTGACGTGCCTGATGTACACTCTTGAAACCTTGTAATGCCTGCCACCAACACTTATGCATAGTTATGTTCATAGTGTATAGGTGTATTGCCTTATCAAAGCCTGTTGTAGTTGTATCCATATGAGGAAAGGCATAAAAACGGCTCAGCATACATTTAAGCATCTTTTGCCAAGTTTGTGGTTAAAAAGGGTGAATTGAAAGGCAGAGGACACATGACACATCTGATGTTAACTGTTGCGTTCATTTTGCATCATAATGATTGTTGCAGGTAAATGTGTTCTAGCAAATGAAATGAGTTGGTCGGAAGGTACTCAAATTGTAGTACGGAGGCAGATTTTTAAATGACCCATAACGAGTGTTTTAATTCTGTGATTATCATACTCCAGAAAACGAATATTACACAGTTAAAATTTTTAGCCTATATCTGAAATATTCTTTAGCATTCGAGTTGGAAATTTTAGTTCATTAAAGGCGTCAGAGATTTCGAACTAGCTCATCACAATAAACTAGTTCATATATTTAGGGTTTAGTTCATTTAGTTCAATTATTTGTATTTTTTTCCTTAGGAAATAATTGTTAAAATACGTCCAAAAATGTTGGGAGGTATCAAAAGATGCGTTTTGGCGCGTTTATTAATATCTCCTTCTACACTTTTCAACGTGCTTTTGTAGTTGACTCTTAAAGAAAACAAATACCACCTTATGTACGGTAGTACAAACCCTAGTAACCAGCAGCGGATAAAATCTTGAGAAATTACTGGGCCGCGCTTACCAAAAAAGAGGGCAATTTCGTTCAGCGAGGTTCTTTTTCTACCCATGTTGGAGTTGCTTATTCATGTCGAAAATTATCAAACTATGTCGAATTATGCATTGCTATTTCGATTTTCTTTTCCTAGCACAGATATTTACAAACTCATTTTATAATGCCAGATGGGAAGTTGTTGTATTCGTAAAATATATTTATTTATATGTTTATGATAATTTTCTTTGAAAATATAGCGAATTCTATAACAAAAACAATAAAAATAAAGTTAAAAAACTTGTGCAAAATTCGACAAATTTTCAGCAAATTATAAATTCTTCACATAGATTTTTTAGGTTTTTTTTTTGTTAGTACGCACTTTTGTAACTGGTTGAATTTTACTATAATAAGATACTCATCCTAAGCTGCTTACAAAATTACCTGATTTTTTTCGTTTTTTTTTAACTGTCATCGAAATATAAAAAAAATTTGTATGGAAAAAAAGTAAGGGGCATAATTTATATACAAGTTCGAAAATTAAATAAATTGGTATGGAAGAAAATACAGAGGACAGCTAGAAAAAAATTGCGGTATCTTTATATAAAAAATTTAAATTATGTACTTATAGACGAACTTGGCTTCTAAACGAATAAGCCGATCCTAACCAAACTTTACAAACGCATTCTACCGCTGGGTATTTATTGTTCGGTTTACCCGAACTTGACTTCCTTACTTGTTTTCACATATGAAGTTGTACATTTCGGGAGTGGTTTAAACACCTAAAACCAGCACCCCCTGGTTGCGCGCCTGTTTTCAGGAGAACGAAAAAACTGTAACAGTTTTTGTAAAAAAAAGAATAAAAAGTTGGAGGAAATAATAATTAATTAATTTTTTCTCTATTAAATTAATAAATTAAATAAAACACTCTGAAAGCAAAGAAATAAATAACGAAAACAAATGTATAATATAAAAGAGAAGCGTCAAGGCGTTCATTGTAGCATCTGAAGTTGGACGCAAAGTTTTG
The DNA here is from genome assembly GCA_964058755.1 of Campiglossa producta. Lineage (NCBI taxonomy): Eukaryota > Metazoa > Arthropoda > Insecta > Diptera > Tephritidae > Campiglossa > Campiglossa producta. The sequence continues at coordinate 40,795,734 of CAXKVI010000003.1, read as the reverse complement.
AGGTAGCAAATGTAAGGCGAGGTTAACCGTAGACCTACGGAAAAAAAACTTCAGAGTTCTACTTTTAGGGTCGTTTTCGACCCGAAAATATTTCATATCGATAAAATGTACTAAATTCAATATTTGAACGTTTATAACTTCTTTTCAAACATTTAACTATTACTAATAAGGCATTTGATGCATCCATTGCGAATGTGACTTCGTTTACAAACGTGCTTTTGGCAATAGGCGCATTCCAATTTAGTTTGGGTTTCTGAACAAGCTTTGTTTTTAGTCACACAATAGTGACTTTCTCGTTTCGCTTTTTAGGTTCTTGGGCAGCTTCGGTTGATTTAATGTTTAGCTTCTGGACTGTGGGTCAGCATTATTCATGTCCAGGTCACTCAAGTCACATAAAAAAATGCTCGATTCTCAATAAATGGAACGCAAATACAGTTCGGGTCGGACCCAAAGCGTAGAGTTTTTTTCAGAGACACACCATCAAGACTATCAACTTAATTTTTAATTAATTAAGTCAAGAACTCTCAGACTTCTAACTTTACAACTTATTGGATTATAGGCACGTAAAGCAGCATTTTAATTCATTTTCGACCCGAACGTAGGTCTACGGTTAACAAAGCCTTTATAGTTTCATACTGCAGTTATACGCTATGTTATAGTATACGAATGACCTTTGTGGCTGGTTCCATTTAGAAGAAAAGATAACATAGAACGTATTGCAATTATTTATTTTGACATGACACATATTGCTTTTAAAAAGCTTTTCGGATTCGATGGTCTGCACGGCTTTTCACAGGCTGTAAAATATTTATTTATAGTAAAGTTAGAAGTAGTACTTCTAAAAACTAGAGATTTTATATAAGAGCCCCTTAAAGCACAATTGGCGTAGGTATATTTTTCGTTTCAGTTAGGCATGGTACTGTGTAGGTAGAAATGTTTTCTGTTTAATGCACTAACCGTGTAAGTCCTAGCTTCCATATCAACCGTTAGGAATTGCATCCTCTCACACGCTGCTATTAGGACCCCGAGAATGTACTACTCAAATTGGGTATCTTGCCACTGAGGTCATGAGATGTTCCCTGCAGCGAAAGCAACTAGTTGAAAACTACTTTACAACTATTTGGTGCACCGGGCCCAACTAGTCAGTGTTTTGTCTTTTTTTTTATAAGCAACTGGTATTTATTACGTGTTGATGTCCTACGAAATGTCAATTGTCAGATTTCGACCAGAACATACCAGTCATCTACTAGTCATGATATACTAGAATTATACTAGCTGCAAAATACCAGTCCCATACTAGTTCAACCTGGATGATTTCCATAAAGTGAACTAGTCCCCATTCTTGTCCAAAAAGGACTAGTATGAAATATACTAGCCCCATACTAGTCCAAAAAGCATTGAACCAGTATAATTTCAACCAAAAATTTCACGACTTACCCTTTATTTTATTATTTGCCTTTATTTTCGTGTATATTCTCAAGAAAGCAGTGACTATCACGAAAAAGCATATGTGAATTATAAGAGAAAAAGAAGCAAACGAAACGAATGAATTTTGTTTTTTTTATGAATGGATAAAACCATACCAGTATCCAGAAAAATCTAGTTGTATACTAGTATGGAATAAATATTCCATTGACTATTATGGGTTCAGCCAGAAAATTTTAAGTGTATTCTAGCATGAAATGGATGTTTCCTGACTAGAATGGATTCAGCCAGAAAATTCTAGTTGTATACTAGTATGAAATGGACATTTCCTGACTAGAATGAATTTAGCCAGAAAATTCTAGTTATATGCTAGTATGAAATGGATATTTCCTGACTAGTATGATTTCGGTCAGAAAATTATAGTTGTATACAAATATTTTTCTGACTAGTTTGAGGTTTCGCTGCAGCGTTACTACTGAAAATGAAGAAAACCAGGATGTTTTTGAACAATAATGTATTTTATTCCAATGAAGCATCATCGGGAATAACGTTGGAAGTGCCAATTTATTCAAAATCGGCTTTTCTTCATATTACCTTTGGTGTTGCTCTCTTGCATTGTCCAGATAACAAACTTTCCATTTTGCATTCATACCTGTAAAAATACAATTAGAAATAGTAGGGTGATGTTAAGTGACGTACATTATTTTGTATAGAAGAGCCAAAAGCGACTTGTAAGGGCACTAGAAGATCATAAGGAAAGTGTAAATCTGATGATGAAAGATATAAAAGACAAAGTTAAGAAGTAAATTCAAAAACTATGACTTTCGCGTATTTTTGCTCTGCTGAAGCTTTTCACGAAAACAAAAAACGGAGATGAGGCACGCTTTCACATTAACATAAAAAACTCATATTTGGTGATTACACTGCATTTATGGTCAGGAATACGAATTTCTGTATGCCCTTCGAAAAAAAGGAAAATCAGTTTTGTTTGGGCTACCCTAATGTAAACATATGGAAACGGGGCGCACTTACCTACACACCTAATAAAATATTTGATATTTAGTCTCACAGATCGACGAAGTATCATAGAGGAAACTCGTGTTTGCCAATGCGTCCTCTAGCCGTTTCGGCATTGCGCTGGATGCACTGCTGATTTGTATGTGTCCCATTGTTCATGGTTTACATTCGTATGGTATTGTTTGATATTTGGTGTTTTAAGCTTTTTTTGTTTGTTTATCTAACGTTAAGAGAAAACCCAACTTCGTCTATGCGACAGATAAATATCGATACAACAAATATTATCGTTGTTGCAACGAAACTTGATAACGAATGCGAGTTTCACTTGCAGAAGAGCTGTGCTCAACGTCGGTAAAAGAGCAATAGGAAATGTCCAGTACGCGAAAATGTCATAAGTGAAAAGTTTAAATAAAGTATTAAAACCTTCTTTTTTTCTTAAAAATGTGCGATTTTTAACTTTTTTGAACCGTATTCGTACATATCTAACAAAGTAAATACAGCAGGTAATAAACTTTTTAAAATATCATATTCTTTGTCTATGTTATACAATTTTCTGTGTCAACTTACGAATTTTACAAAATACTTAATAAACCGTATTGCCTTTTCACCGTCGATAAGCATTGGTAGTCGATTGTGTTGTTTAGTTTCTTTTCAAGGAAAACAATAAAAGATTTTCAAATACAAGCCATGACATCTCGCACACACACACTCTTACACTTCGAGTGCCCCATTATCAATAAATATTGTAGATTCCTTACTCGTAGCACATTGAGCTGAAAATTGATGCACATTATTTACAGTACTGAATTACACATTAGAAAGCGTACCCATCCATGTGGTCGCGACGATACGAATATCTACGATATGTTGCGTTCCCAAGCTCTTTTTTATGCCAATTTATTTGCTTTGCTGCGAATTTGTTACAAATGACACACTTGGAGTGGCACAGAATGATGCGTCGCTATGTGTATATGTATGTATGACCCGATTGCAGCTCCTTACAAACGCATCTATTCATACTCAGGATACGATAAAAATCCTCTTGTGTGTGTGTTCCAATATGCGCTTGTAATTTATGGCAAGTGAATTGTATTAAATAAATTGAAGTAAAACAAAGACAGCAAGGGCGACTGTCAAGTATCCGATCGACCATTGGGATGAGTGTGTTGGTACTTATATTGGAAATATTTACAGATGTATATTAGACTGTCCCAAAAATGTATGGAAAAAATGTTGGTCCTACACGGCGTATGAGTAACATTTACCAGTTCTTTTCATATACAAATTTGCAAACAAAATTTAACTATGTACACCTCATACATTTGCTAGGCGGTTTACCGTTTTTGGTTCGTTTTTTGTTGTAATGCGATATTTATTATTTTTATAGATGACACTCGATGCTGGGAATTCAGGGCTACCAAATCTCGTTTTTGCCACTTGAATTTCAAAAATGCCGAGCAAAGATCTACCCCCACAACTACTCCTCGTTTACTTCAGTACCACTTAGGGTTACTCTAATACCAATATGTAAGCGTATGTGCAGACCTGCCATTGCTGCTTGTTGATGTTTGTTGTGACAATATATTTCAACAAACACTCTTACAAAAACATTCACATTTACTTCCATTCGTAGGGCATTCACGATCCTATTTTTCCGGTTCGCATTTTGACCCCCAACACACTGTCATATCGTTGATTGGCTACAGTATTGGCTATAAACTCTTGTATTTATAAGCTTAATAAAATTTAAAACGAATTACAATTTATCTCCAGAGAGTTAAATTTTTTTTTAGCAGTACAATGGAAAGTGTTGTGAGCAAAGGCAAAATAGTTACGTAATTTATGTTTTGAAAATGTATTTTATTGCTTGCCAATGCTGAAAATCGAACAAAATTAAGTTATATCAACAAAAAGAAAAAGAGGTTGTTCGAGGAAAGAGGATTATAAATTTTCACAACTAGAAATAAATTGTTTTTTTTCTCAATTGGCTTCAAATGAATGTATGTAATATACCAATGGCTACATACAAATTTACATGCATACATACATATGTACATACATACATATATCAACATGCGTAAAGTGTTAGAAAGAAAATGATTTGCTAAATTTAAAAGTTTGTTAGTAACTCTCTTAGGAATTGCTTTAAAATATAATAAATTTTTTATACAACTAAACACATTACCTTACATATGAACGTCTGGGAGTTAAAAGGAAATTAATTTTTCATGCGAGCAAATCTAGGTATGAGGAATGCAGCACTGCCTCGGACAAAAAGGATGCTGCATACAGGGATACGTTGCGAACGGACGCAACCCGCAGTGTATGGCAACGCTATCGTGGGGCAAAGAAGGAGGAGAGACGCCATTTCAGAAAAAAGAAACGTGAGGCCGAAAGGTGTGAGTGTGAGGAGCTTGAGAAATCCGGCGGATGATGGAAGGTTTTAAGACCGGGGCAAGTTCCTGTTAGGACAATAGTGGCGACTTGATAACCGATGTACAGAGTGTACTTAAATTATGGAGGGAGCACTTCTTCTCACTGTTAAATTGTGAGGGAGACGTCGAACCCGATACCCCAAACCCTGAAGATGGAAAAGTCGTCCCACCGCCTGACTATGATGAAGTGAGGATAGCTATATCCCGACTCAAAAACCACAAAGCTCCTGGAAAAGACGGACTACCCGATGAGATGTTCAAACACGGAGGCGAAGAGCTGATAAAAAGCATGCATCAGCTCTTAAGCAGAATATGGTCGGACTAGTGCATGCATCAAGATTAAGTCTGCTCTGCCCAATCCACAAGACTGGCGATCCTGCTAACCCCACCAACTACCGCGGAATCAGTATTCTTAATATCGCATATAAGGTTATTTCTAGCATATTGTGAGAGAGACTGAAGCCCATCGTAGACAAACTTATAGGACCTTATCAGTGTGGCTTTAGACCTGGTAAGTCTACCATCGACCAAATTTTCACGATACGCCAAATCCTGGAGAATACCCACGATAAAAGAATCGGGAAGGACCTCTCTGAGCCAGTTGAAACCAAACGAGGCTTCAGACAGGGCGATTCCCCTTCATGCGATTTCTTTAACCTGATGCTGGAGGGCTAACCCGCCATGGTACAAAACGCGCCGTAAGCGCTGCCTTCTCAGGACTGGATAAAAAAGCGAAAAAATGGGCCTTGCGGACAACGACCCTGCAGCGAAATCTCAAACTAGTCAGGAAATATCCATTTCATACCAGTATAAAACTAGAATTTTTTGTCTGAATTCATACTAGTCAGGAAATATCCATTTCATACTAGTATACAACTATAACTTTCTGGCAGAACTCATACTAGTCACGAAATATCCATTTCATACCAGTATACAACTAGAATTTTCTGGCTGAACCCATCAGGAAATATCCATTCCATACTAGTATACAACTAGATTTTTCTGGATGAAATTATACAAGTTAAAAAATTCAAAATTCATTCGTTTCGTTTTCTCTTATAATTCATAGATGCTTTTTCGTGATAGGGTAAATACAAATATCCGCTGCTTTCTTAAGAATAAACATGAAAATAAAGTCAAATGATAAAATAAAGGGTAAGCCAGGATAATTCTGGTTGAAATCATACTAGTCCAGGTTAAAAGCCTTTTTGAATAGTAAAGGACTAGTATATTTCATACTAGTACTTTTTGGACTAGTATGTGGACTAGTTCATTTTATGGAAATTATACTAGTACAGGATGAACTAGTATGAAACAGGTATCTTACAACTAGTATGAAACTTGTATTTCCTGACTAGTAGTTAACTGGTATATTCTGGTCGAAATCTGACAATTGACATCTCGTAGGACATCAACACGTAAAAAATACCAGTTGCTTATATGGAAAAAAGACAGAACACTGACTAGTTGGGCCCGGTGGACCAACTAGTTGTAAAGTAGTTTTCAACTAGTTGCTTTCGCTGCAGGGGAGTAGAAGGACGAAGTATCTGCTGTCATCAAAGAAAGAATCGGCACACCTGCGCCTTTGGCAGCCAAGTTACCGTACTTCGTATATTTGGGAACCAGCATTAGCACCGAAAAAAATATCAGTGTAGAAATCCAACGGAGAATCACTCTTGCCAACAAGTCTCACTTTGGATTCAGTATGCAATTGAGAAGTAAAGTCCTCTCTCGACAAATAAGGATCACGCTCTATAAGTCGCTCATCATGCCAGTCATTACGTACGCGAACTTATGGACAGTGTCAATATAAGATGAGATGGGCCTTGGACATGACAGAAAAGTTCTCCGGAATATTTATGGTCCATCCCGTGATGCCAACGGCGAGAATAGAAGGAAATTTAACGATGAGTTATATGAGCATTACGCAGACCTGACCATAGTTAAGCGAATTAAAGCCCAAAGGCTTCGCTGGCTGGGTTATGTTATGCGAATGGGCAAAGAAGCTCCAGCACAGAAGGTTTTTCTATCGGCACCCGAGTTCGGCAGCAGAGGAAAGGGGAGGTCTTGACTGAGATGGAAACAAGGCAAGTTCAGGTCAAAGATCCCATATGATTTTTATCCAAGTTTCTCTTTGTGAAATTTGATATAATTTGATATTTGAGTTACAGTGTATTTGTGTATGTGTTTAAAAAAATTTATGTCTAAGACTTGACGCCAATTTGCAACTGTTTTATTCATATTGTTTACATAAATGTAAAGTAATCGCCTGTTATATTCATGTTGGTTGTTAGTTTTCAGTCATAATTAATTTATTTAATTACGCACTGCCATTAAATTTTAATTGGTTCATAATAGCGCGCAATCATATTTGCTGCAGCGGCATGATAATAAAAATTTATTAATAAATTTTACATAAGTAAACTGTACAGCATTCAATACTGAGCCAATTATTTTATTTATATGTTTATTTATTAATTCTTTTTTTTCCTTGTTGCTTTTTTATGATTATGGACTGAATTATCGTTTGTTCACGTTGGCACTGATTTAAAAACATAAAAAAATGGTGGGTAAAATTGTGAACGTGTAAAATATTGAATTGTGTTAAGTAAATAAAGGTGCTGGAAACAATAAAATACGTACTCGTTTCTTTTACAAAATGACTGTTCAAATAAAATAGTAATCCCATATTAATGACTGCAGTAGTACGTTAAAATGTGCATTAAATATTATTGTACATACATACATAAAATGACAACATAAATGCTCAATAGATGTATTGTTGGCAGCAATTTGAAACGTCATATCGTGCTTGAATGCAAAATTTAAATTTCAGCTATTGCTAGAAATCCTATCACTTTTCCATTAACGTAAGCCTGTACTTGCCGTTATCATTATTTATTGCCTGCTTCTTCAGGTTCCTCTTAAATCATTCCAATAGATAGAATTGCAAAATCAACTACAGAGTGCTACAAAAAAAAAAAAAAAAAATTAATACACCTTTAAAGCGATCTAGTAAAGATTGTTCATCTGGTCGAGTTATACACGAAACAACCTTCAAAAGATTTGAAACACCCCAAAATCTGTTTTTTTTTAAAGGACTTGAAGTTTTCAAGATATGCAGCATAATCAAAAATCAAATTGTTTGATCTAAAGCAAATTGTTTGATCTCAGGGATACTATATGTAAGAATGTGGGTCGAGTTGAAAATCATCCCAGTGACAAGGAAACCCGTATTTTATAGATCAAAATAAGATACATTGCCGAAGGAAGCATACCTCTAAACCCAATTCTGATGTCCCGAATTTATACTTTTGACTTGGAGCGCCAAAGTTTGAAAAATCCTAAGTTGACGCATTTAGAGTTAAATGTATGACCGACCCCCACTAAGTTTGTAGGGCCGACCCTGCCATGCCAGTGGCACACCCGCTAAGACCCCATCTGTGGTGCTCCCCATACAAAAATTTCAAAAAATCACCATTTTTGCACTTATGAAAAAGTCAGCTAAGTGAGTATCTTTTCCTTTTTTTCCTTTTGGAGTTCATCTTTCTCTTAAGAACTTTAAAAAACATAGCCATTTCACTGATTTTTTCATGAAAAGTGCCAAAAATGGTTATTTTTTTTTTAGTGGGGGTCGGTAGAGGTATGCTTCCTTCGGCAAAGTATATTATTTTCATCCCTAAAATACGATTTTCCTTGTCACTTGGGAGATTTTGAAATCGACCCGCCCCCGTAGGGCGCTTGAGACCAAAATTTAAGATTTTATCTTGAAAACTTTAAGTTCTTTCCAAAATAATTAAATTGAAAATCCCTGGATTGTCGGGACACTCCTCATAATAGGATCCCGGTATTCCTCTTCAAACCATTTGGATGATTTTATGAAGGCTATCAAGTCCTTTATGTCCAGCTACGCGACCTGGCGTAGGCTATCAATGAAGGGAACTCCAAAAAAGCGCATTCTCGCGCCACTAAAATCCGGGCAGTTGCAGATGAGATGCTCCAACGTTTCTTCCTCCTCATCATCTTTGCAACTCATACAACATCGTAGGTAGGGCACACCTAGCCTTTCTGCTTGCCTACCAATAAGGCAGTGCCCGGTTAGTACCCTTATTAATATGGGGACTTCTCTTCTCCTTAGGGCATAAATGTGTCTTGATCTTTTATGATCCCATTTTAACGATATCTTGTCCGATAGTGCGTTTCCCTATCCAAACCGCGGCGCCTATGATTGCTGAGACTTCAGCCTAAAAGATATTGCAATGATCGGGTAATCTGAAGGAGAGCTCAAGGTCCAGGTCTTTGAATAGACCCCTCCTCCTACTCTGTCGTCTAATTTCGAGCCGTCGTAGTATGTATATGAAAGTGCCGCCTTTAATAGCGGGACGCCGAACCTACCTCTCTTGGTCTTTTCTGCTGGCAATTAATTTATTTAATTAACAATGAATATGGGCATGTATACAAATCCCTATACTGTTTCCCTTTATTGCTTATGACTTAAATTTTTGAACTCATTTTATGCTGATAAATAATCGAACTAAAATAAATTTATTCATTTTTAATGAGAGATTATTATTTCACGAACACTATTTGATAGAACAGAAAACATACTGAGCTTGGCTCTTCATTTCCATCCCATTATTTATAGTTAATTGTTTCCGTTTAACATTTTTCCACATTTTCCGCTCAGCTGCTTTTACGCTTTTCGATTTTTCAAGCTCGGCGTTAACTGTATGACAGACATTTTAATTTCAAATAAGCGCCAGTAGCGACTAATGAGATGGGCGTTGATGGTATCAAATTATGCTGAGCATAAATAAAGTCAACAAGAATAAATATATACACAAAGCCATATCAAAATAATAATGGCGTTGGAGAGCAGAGATGCCTGCTAGTAGTAGTTGCCGCACTGACCGGAGGCTAAATTATTTTTTGTTCGCTGTCATTGCCAGAACTACGATAATGAGCGTGAAACAAAATCAGCAGCAATAAACAAAAATAATATAATAAGAAAAATATACATAATACTGATGGAAATAAGATTAATATGAAACATGGCAACTTCTCATTTTTCGGCGTTTTAATTTAGCGCGTTGACATTACCAAGAAATAATATTTCATTATAGAAATTAATGGGAAAAAGGCATGCAGTGCTTTTGAACGTATTTAATAATTAGAGCACGGATAGGCTTCAATTCGAAATGCCTAAGATTAATTTGAGCATATTTTTCCAATTTCGCAAAGGAAAATAATATTGTTGTCGTGCGTCAAACATTGATTAAAAATCTATAAAAAAAAAGCTGATACCTAGAAACATAACCAGTTTTCAAAATGTATTTCTTGAGACAAAATCACCCACGCACTGCAGGATCAGACAGTCAAACCGACATATGTTTCGATGATACTAGATACATCTCTTCAAAGACTTTCCTCCCGTCGTTGTGAGTCGAACTCACAAGCCACCACCCAGCCTGGAGTTTACCCTTATCAATGCGCATTAATGCATATATTTATACTTTTATATAGAACATTTTATTTTAATGTAAACTTACGTGAAAGATATGCGAATTATTGGACTTGGTGTGAAACCTTGACAAATTTGCTATACTTTTATTGAAGCACGAAATCTTTTCTTTTGTAAGATTTTAATTCTTAGTTAATATACAAACTCCGGAAGATTTATGGTCCTTCCCGTGATGCCAACGGCTAGTATCGAAGGGAATTTAACGATGAGCTGTATGAGCTTTACGCAGAGCTGACCGTAGTTCAGTGGATTAAAGCCCAAAGGCTCCGCTGGCTGGGTCATGTTATGCGAATGGAAAAAGAAGTTCCAGCACAGAAAGTTTTACTTTCGACTCCCGAATTCGGCAGCAGAGGAAGGGGAGCCCTCGACTGAGATGGAAACAACAGGTGGACGATGACTTGAACTCACTTGGGGTTTCCAATTGGCGTCAGTTATCGCTAAAAAGGAATGACTGGCGTGCTTTGATACGAAACGGCCAAAATCGCCTAGGCGGTTAAGCGTCATTATGACCCAAGCCAAGATTAGTATACAAACAACTAACAATGATAGTTATAGGTTCAATGCTTTTTGGACTACTGTTGGACTAGTATATTTCATGATAGCCCTTTTTTGACTAGTATTGGGACTAGTTCTTTTTATGGAAATCATACTAGTCCAGGTTGAACTAGTATTGGCCTGGTATTTTACAACTATTATAATTCTAGTATATCATGACTAGTAGATGACTGGTATGTTCTGGTCAAAATCTGACAATTGACATTTCGTGGGACATCAACACATAAAAAATAGTTGTAAAGTAGTTTTTAACTAGTTTCTTTCCTTGGAGAGGTACTATCAAGCAGGAAAAACTTAATACCCACGACAAATTTGAATATTTCAATTACACTAAAAGTTGCATGGCCTGTGAGAAATGTAAGAAATATACACAATTAGAAGCCATAATGGCGATAGTTAAAATAGCGTATCTATTAACGAAATCATTTTTAGAGTTATGACCCCCTTTGTCGTATATACATACCTAAATATGCTTTAGTTATATTTGCAACATGTATTGGTATATAGTCTTTGGAAACAGCAACGTTAACAATTTTAGTTAAACAACTTAATTATTATTATTATGCTAATCTTCTGTCAACAGTTTTTTGGTTTCATTTAATACTTCCACTTGGTTTGAGTTCATATTTTTCTAGATTTTAGAAAAAATACCATGACATGTTTCGAAGTTTCCAGGCTTCTCATTCAGGCGGCTTTTCGGACAAAGAGTAGAAAAACCACTTCGTCTACATCGTAACGGCTAAATCAATAGCTTTGTAATGATTTTATGATCGAATTGGGTTCGTTCACGTTACCTCCCTGCAGTCAAATTCCGAACTACTCAGCAAACATACTAGTTCATTGACTAACCATTTTGTGGCATATGCATACCAGTTCATTGTTGATTAGTTTTAAAACCAGTCAATGCCAAACTACTCAGCGAAAATTCTAGTTCATTGACTATACATTTTGTGGTGTATTTATACTAGTTCATTGCTGATTAGCTTCAAACCAGTCAAGGTCAAACTACTCAGCAAACAATATAGTTCAATGACTATACATTTTGTGGTGTATTCATACTAGTTCACTTCTGATCACCTTTAAACCAGTCAATGTCGATCTACTCAGCAAACAATATAGTTCACTGACTATACATTTTGTGGTGTATTCATACTAGTTCATTTCTGATCACCTTTAAACCAGTCAATGTCGAACTACTCAGCAAATAATATAGTTCATTGACCATACATTTTGTGGTGTATTCATACTAGTTCACTTCTGATCACCTTTAAACCAGTCACGGCCAAACTACTCAGCAAACAATATAGTTCAATGACTAAACATTTTGTGGTGTATTCATACTAGTTCACTTCTGATCACCTTTAAACCAGTCAATGTCGATCTACTCAGCAAACAATATAGTTCACTGACTATACATTTTGTGGTGTATTTATACTAGTTCATTTCTGATCACCTTTAACCAGTCAATGTCGAACTACTCAGCAAACAATATAGTTCATTGACTATGCATTTTGTGGCATATGCATACCAGTTCATTGTTGATTAGCTTTAAACCATTCAATGCCAAACTACTCAGCGAAAATTCTAGTTCATTGACTATGCATTTTGTGGTGTATTCATACTAGTTCATTTCAGATTTCCTTTACGCCAGTCATTGCCAAACTACTCGGCAAACAATGTAGTTCATTGATTGTACATTTTGTGGTGTATTCATACTAGTTCATTTCTGATTAGCTTTAAACAAGTCAATGCCAACTACTCAGCAACATTATAGTTCTACGCCTAAACATTTTGTGGTGTATTCATACCAGTTAATTTCTGAATACCTTCAAACTAATCAATTCCAAACTACTCAGCAGACACCTAGCTCGTTTACTATACATTTTATGGATGTTTTTATACTAGTTCTTTGCTGATTACCCTTAAACCAATAAATGCCAATCTAATCAGAAAACATACTAGTATAAAACTATAATTTGCTGGGCGAAATCATACTAGTCACAAAAATCCTGGTTCGTACTAGTATGCAAGTATGTATGAATCTCGGGTTGAAATTATACTACACCTTTTTCAGTTTATATTCAGAAAGTTTTCTGAATATCAATTATAATTTTCTGAATGTCAATTGTATTTTTCTGAATATCAACTGGAAATCCTGAATATGAATTGTAATTTTCTAAATATAAATTGTTACTTTCTGAATATAAACTGAAAAAGGTGTAGTCAGAAAAAGCCTAATCTATTTTAGAAAAATTCCATTTCATACTACATTATTATTATAAGGCCTTATTACACCGCAACCATTAGTACGATCTATTGTAGTACATGGTACTATGCAAACATTATTTGAAATTTTTGGTTTGCTTCTTTTTTTCTCTTGTAATTCACAGATGCTTTTTCGTGTTTGGCTAAATACAAATATGATGCTGATGTATATATGATCTAGTATGTCAACTGCTATATTTCTTGTGTATATACACAGAAAAAAGGCACTAGTAAAATCTACAATCTCGTGCTGTTATCCTGAAGTTGACCAAATTTTGGTTGTTTGAACGGTATTTTTTGTTGAAGTAACTGTATTCAGATCTTTTATGATCCCTCTAGATCTTTTATAATCCCATTTTGGCCAGGTTTGTTTGGATGTCCGGCACCCTTGGGATTGTTGCTACCTTTCGTTGGGTTGACGGAGTGTGTACTCCAAGCCAACGAAATGTGGCAACAATCCCCAAGGTGCCGGACATCCAAACAAACCTGGCCTAAGAAGGAGAGAAATCTCCATATTAATAGGTGTTCTAACTGGGCACTGCCTTATTGGTAGGCACGCAGAAGGTGTGCCCTACCGACGATGCTGTAGGAGCTGCAAAGATGATGAGGAAGAGGAAACGGTGAAGCACCTCATCTGCAACTGCCCGGTCTTAAGCGGCGCGAGAACGCGCTTTTTGGGAGTTCCCTTCCTGGATAGCCTAAACCAGACCGCTGAACTGGACATAAAGGACTTGATGGCCTTCATAAAGTCATCTAAGTGGTTCGAGGAGGAGTAACGGTGTCGGTTTAGGAGTGTCAGTCCCGGGATACTACTATGTGGAAAATCCCAACAAAAATCAAAGCAGCACACTATAAGTTGGAAGAGAAGTTCGGCAAAAGTCTCGTTATGGCAACCTGTTGGTATATAACCGCCATTTTTTTACGTTACGGCATAAACTTGAGTATATTGACAACAACAATATAAATTTACTCTAATAATGCTCCTTTAACTCGAGTGTATGGCCCAGCATGAAAGCAGTCTTACTTTGACTCTTTTTGATGTAAAAATAAGACTTACTTTTATCTATATATACATATGTGGGACCGGAACTCCGCAGTGGACGACAAACCTAACCTTGAGTAACCTTAATTTACCTTACCTAAAAATACAAGTCCAAAGCCCCAATTACATAAAACTTTGACAAATGCGCGCCTCGTTTTTGAGCATTTGCAAAAATTTCGCTTCGCTTTACGTTTAAAAAACTTTGTATGAAAGTGGATCCTACAAAGTTGAATGCAATTGGGCCTTCACCTATATAATCAAACTTGACGAACGCGGAATTTGAAAGGAGCCATTGCAAGTAGAATTCAATAATTAAATTAAAAATACAATAAACAACATAATTTAAAAAATATAGAAAAAAAAACTTGTGTTAACTTTACCGAGAATCGAACTCAGAGCCTTTAGCTCATTTTTGGCTGTGTATGAACTAGTATATCAACTAGTATAATGCTGATGCAGAGGCTGACTAGTATACCAATTGGTATGGTGCTGATGCAGAAGAGGACAATTGCTTTTCTTTTTCTCTTGTAACTGCTTCTTTTTTACCTTGTAATTCACAGATGCTTTTTCGTGTTTGGGTAAATACAAATAGTCGCTGCTTTCTAAAGAATAAACTGGTATATTGCTGATGTAGAGGCTGACTATGATACTGGTGCATAGACCGACTAGTATACCAACTGGAATGAATGTCAAATTCGTGGACTAGTATGACAAGTGGTACGATCTGAATGAGCATAATGATTAGTATGTCCTGCCGCATAGACTGAGCAGTATGTCAACCGGTATGATTCTGATGTATATATGAACTAGTATGTCAACTGGTAAGATTCTGATGCATATATGAACTAGTATGTCAAATGGTATATTTCTGATGCAAATTTGAACTAGTATGTCAACTGATATGATTATGATGCATAAATGAACTGATATGTCAACTGGTATGATTCTGATGCATAAATGAACTACTATATCAACTGGTATGATTCTGACGCATATATGAACTAGTATGACAACTGTTATGATTCGAATGATTTTTTTAACTAGTCTGTTAATTGGTATGATTCTGATGCATTAATGAACTAGTCTGTCAACTGGTATGATTCTGATGCATATAAGAAGTAGTCTGTCAACAGGTATGATTCTGATGCATATATGATCTAGTCTGTCAACTGGTATGATTCTGATGCATATATGCACTAGTCTGCCAACTGGTATGATTCTGATGTATATATGAACTATTCTTTCAACTGGTACGATCCTGACGTATATACGAACTAGTATCTTAAATGGTATGATACTGATGTGTATAATAACAAGTATATTAACTGGTATATTCCTGATGCAGAGGCTGACTAGTCAGCCAATTGGTATGGTGCTGATGCAGAGAAGGACAATTGCCATCTCGTAGGACATCGCCGTGTTAAAAATACCAGTTGCTAATATGGAAAAATTACAGAACTCGAACTAGTTGAAGCCGCCTAGCTGACTGGTATTTGATTAGTATAAAACTAGTTAAGTTGACTGCAGGGCTATTATGAATATAATTTGAATTTCGTTGTTCAATACTGTTGGGAATCATACATTAATCATATTTCAAATTGTTTTATGATCATAATTTGATATTTTGTGCGTAGAAGATCATGCATGTAGGGCAAGCATCTGGAGTCTTTCAGCTATTCCGACGGACCTTCAATAAGGTCGATTGACATCACGAAATTCGGCTGTCCCGTCGGAACTTTTGATAAAGCCCTCTGACTACCATTTACGAGCGTTTTAATCAGCTCATAAATTCCGGAAATTTTTGAGACAAGGGAGGGAAAAAGGTAAGAGCAAATGTGTCCTATAATTATATCTATATGTACAGAGCAGATCCCTGATCTTAGTTTTAGTTAGTTTTCCACACAAAGAACTGAACTATGTTAGTCTTCCATGCAGAGAACGAACTTCGTTAGTTTTCCACGCAGAGAACGAACTACGTTAGTTTTCCTCGCAGAGAACTGAAGCATGTTAGTCTTTGTTGGGAGCGTCAATATTTGCATCAGAAAATTTTACCAATTGACAGACTAGTTCATATATACATCAGAATCATACCAGTTGAAATACTACTTAGTCTATGCGCCAGGACATACTAATCATTATGTACGTTCAGATCGTACCACTTGTCCACTAATCCACGAATTTCCAGTTGGTATACTTCGGTCTATATTCCTGTAAAAATCCGAGTAGTCTAGGATGAATCTGGGGTGAGTCGCAAAAAAGGAATGCGACTAATGCCAGACTAGTTTCTGAAGGTGTAAGTGAGCCGCGATGTATACTTTTGGTCTACAGTAGGTATCTAAGCTGGAGTTAAATGGTGGGCGGCGAGCAGTTTATTATTATTGTTGTTATTATATTATATGGTTGAGGGAGTTGGCCGGGGTTGCCGGTTCGAATCCCACCTCAACCAAAGTCTTTTTTAATTTTATTTAATTTATTATTTTTATATTCCATCAAGTCTCATTGACTGTGTTTGGTTCTTTTTAATTATTCGTATGTACCATCAAGTCTAGTGGACTGTGTTTTGGTAGTGACACTCTGACTCTGAGAATGTATCGTTGGCTATTCTCACTTCCTTATTCCCCTCAAAATTGTTGGTGGTGAGCACTTGGACTCTGAGGCATTGGCGGCTATTGGCTTACCCCATTTTGCTTGTGAAAAGCCACGTTTTGTGACTGCGACTATAAGCTATGTATTCCGAATTTTCCATGAATTATCTGCGAATAACAATAATATGTAATGCAGATGAAATAAACGAAACCATGTTATGTCGCTTAAACAGTAGGCTATAACTGATCTAAGCCAGGTATCGTCATTTCATGGCACTGAGGTGCAATGCTCAACTCACACAGATTGCTATACTCTCTCGTTTTGTCGCAGTAAGCGCGCAAAAGTCAAGTGACCATCTGCTAGCGTCGCATCGTTCAGTAGCTTGCGGGCAGGCAAAAAGACAAAACGTACGCGCATACTTTGTTTTCATGCGCTTTATACCACGTCGCACAATGTCATTTTAAAAAGATATATGATGCCCAATGCTTTCGAGCCACTTCAATGCTAAGCTATTTCTCTAAAAGACATTTTGAGTTTTCCCATCAAAACATAAATGAATTAACCCAAACTAAAAATGAAGAATTATTTAAAGAAAAAAATATGGAAGGGGCCGGTGGGGAAAATCAATGTAAAAATAAACTAAAATATTTTTTTCTATAAATAATTCTTCCCTTTTAGTTTCGGTTTAGTTTCGAAAAATGTACGTGCATACGTTCTTGTCTTTTTGCTTGCCCGCAAGCTACTGACCGATGCGACGTTAACAGATGGGCACTCAACTAGTCGTTTTTCACTAACACTGCTGCAGTTACTAACATTGCTGCAACTAGAGTTTTGGTGACCGCTGATCTAAACTAATCTCTTATGGACAAAGTGAAATGAGTTAATTCTAACTTCCCTGGATATCATCTGCGCATGATCTTCAACCCGATACAAGTGGGACTTTGCAGGGTGGGTTCTATCACATCATACTTAAAATCTTCCACATTAGGAAACGTAGCCAGTGTGAGTTGGTCCTGCTATTCCCAGCATTTCATGTATCTTACTGCTCCTGTCCAAGTTCCATCAATCCGCTTCGCAAAAGTGTTGTTGGTAGCCATAACTCAAGTTAGAAGACTTTTCGGTGAATGTAATGCTTTGTTGGACTATTTGAATAAGTATTCCGATTTCCGATTTTTCAACAAAAAATGCGATCTGACCTAGTTATGGTGGATTTCTCTACTAACTCTTAACGCCAAAGTTCACATCCACTTTATTTGCCCTTTATTTTAACAGGAGGATGAGCTAGCCTGTAAATATATAGTGAGCGTCAAAGTTGACGGGTATTCGTGAAAACGGCCCTTAATATCACAACACGCACATTTTAACCCTCTTTTTAAGAAGTTTTTGAAAACAAGTTTTTTTGCTGAAACCGGCTGCTATACATACTCTTCCATACCTACATACATATAACACACGCACTTTAAAGTACTGAAATATATTCCATAGTAAGTAATTCTTTCCGTAGCTATCTTTCTTTGTTACTTAATGCTTTTATTTGCTGCACTTTACTATAACTGATGTTTGCCCGCATTTATAAAACGACACAATTCTTTTCTATTCTTCAGCCACATTTTGTTCATGAGGTAAATAAAGTCAGTCAGTCAGCACAGCAATTTGTCTCTGTTGAGCGCAGATCCACCAGCAGTTGAATATACCGGTGAATACCACCACTGGAGTGGGCTTAAGTAACAACACAATTTGCAAACAAATTACGAAATGAAATGATGTGAGTAAGAAAGATGACGCAAAAAGTGACGAATAAGCGAAATCTAATGGCTGTTTAATTTTTCATAGTCAGCAAAAACCACTGTCTAACTTCTATGGACCCATTATCTGACATTTGTGCTCCCTTTGTCACCAGCACATAAGATTGAAAATATGTAGCAGGTAAGGTGTTGTCGGAAAATGTGTGTCAGGATGCAAAGCTGGAGTGGTATTTTAATTTACAATAACTTGTACTAATGTTTGCATGTGTAATCTACGAAGAGATGTAAGCTGAGAGGGCTCAAAATTGATTGCAATCACAAAAACACTTAAATTTTAAATTTTCTTTGATTGAAATCACTCGGGATTGCTTTTATATTGATTGTGAATTTTACAATCTATTTTTAGAGCATTTAATTGATTGCGCTCATGTTTTGCTTACGATCATTGAAGGAAATCGCGTTTCACCTACAATCCATGATTGCAAAAAATTTGTGACAATCACAGATCCAAAAATGCAATAATTCGAGGCTTGCCTAGAATGCATTTCAGAGACATAATTACAGTTTTTCGGATTGCAATCACAGTGGTTAGTCGCTTTCTAACTTGATCGCAATTAAATTGATGGCAAACGAAGGTGCTTACAATCAACCGTGTGTATTTGTAGGTTGCAGATTGCACATTTTACAATCAATAACATCTCAATCAAAGTGATTGCAATCGGTGGTTGTAAATTGACAGCAGTCTTCAAATTTAACAATCACGATCAAACTCGATTACGATCTATGAGTGTGTTTTATAGGGCAGATAAATTAGCGCAAATTCCGAATCTTCACTATAAACTCCCTAAAATGAAGAAGATTTGAGCAGATTTTAGAAAACGAAATTATGATTTTACCGCTACTTTCACCGATAAAAAAACAACAAAAATAGCAAGGACAACTACCAAAATTACGATTGTACTGCTACTGGACACTAGAGTCACAAAAAATTAAGCAATCCTCAGCGTCATCTAGTTTTAAACCGCAAGTAATACAACCAAAGCACTAGATGACAGCGATTGTTAATCCTCAATTTTGTGTGTATCAGGGTAAAATTTCTGATTAAAGAAGATTTATTGGAGATAATCTCCGTGTGTGTATCCATAGCATTAGGCAATCGATGACTTCGAGGAATAGCATCGAAGTACCCCACCCTTTTTCGGCTTGATAGCTGTTTCCGACTACCCGAAAGTGTGCTACCTAGTAAACAGACAACCAACTACAGCACGGTCGTCCGCTAATGGAAATGATGGTACTTCAAAATAAGGAGAAGGATATGAATGCAAAATTTCACCAACCAGATTGGTGCATTTCACAAAATATCAACATCAACAGCAATATGTAAAGCATCAATAACATCAACATCACCATCAGCAAGTTGCTGCAACCACCTCCACACCAATGCAACAAATTGCAGTCCACAACGGTTGCGTTACCAAAAATAACAAACCCGATGCCAGTCAATTGAACCGATTGCATGCAAATGATGGTTTTTCGCCAATTTCAACCGAATACATCCGTATGGCTGGGGTCATTTGTGTTATTATTGTGAATTGTGGCACGTATGCGCCGCCCTGCAGGCATTAAGCATTCAATGCCATTCATGACTTTGGCCATTGCAGCGGATTGTCAAAATTGCAATGTAAACAAAAGTTCTGGCCACATATCAAACTCTCACAGAAGGTAGGTATAACAACAGTTTACTAGTCGGTACACGAAAAGCTGAGAATGTTGTTGATTTTAGATTTTCGGCTGAATAGCCACGGTGGGTGGTTGTTTGTGGCCAGAGTTAAACTTCATGCGTGCGTAAAAATTGCTGGTAAGTGGTAAAGTACAAGTTAAATATGATAGCATATGCTGCCTTTGGGTCATTTAACAAGCGTCAAGGTGGTGAAATAATTTGACAAAATTACCTGCTCATCACATCATCAATTCTTCTTACACAGTCAAACATGTTGAAGATATACATAGTTGATATTCTCCGATCATCATTCTGTATTGCGCGGAACGAATCGTCACTTGACTTTTAACTAAAACTTAACTTAATTAAATTAAATTGAATCAAATTAAATTGAAATAAATAAAATTAAATTAAATTAACTTAAGTTAAGTCAAATAAAAATAAATTAAGCAAAACTAAATAATAATTAAATTAGCATTAAATAAAATTAAAAAAATTAGTTACATTAAATAAAATATAACAAAGTATTATAAAACAAGTAGGAAAGTCCAAGTTCGGGTAAACCGAACATTATATACCCAGCGGTAGTTTTCAGAACGGGATAATAATACCATGATTTGTCACTAATATAAGCCCTAGGAGGATTCACGTACCAATTTATACCATTTAACCTATTTACCTTACCGAATTATGTCAATTTATGTGATTTTCGAAATTTTCCATATGGAAAATTTATCAAACCTATGAAATTATTTCATTTTAGCAATTCCAGCTACCGCGATATGTACTTTTTCAATTTATGTGATTTTCGAAATTTTCGAAAAAGGGGCCGTGGTTATCATCCGATTTCGCCCATTTTCAATATCAACCTACCTTGGCCAGAAGGTAACTTGTATACCGAATTTCATGCAAATATCTCAATTTTTAATCAAGATAGCGTGTACACGGACAGACGGACGGATATGCCTGAACTCCTCTTTTCAAGCTAAGAACTAAGAACCATATACGGAACTTTATATCTATCTCGATTATTTTGTGCTATTACGTAGTACCGTTATGTGAACAAAATTATAATACCCTTGTACTAGTACTACACCTTTTCCAAGAGTATTTGAGAGCAGCAGGCGAATTCCAGAAATCTCCATCCATCTCCATCTCGAAAATGCTAAAATATGCTAAAATGCTTAAGCAAATGAAAATGCGATTCTGATCCACAAGCCGCCTAGCTATGATAATAGTGCGTTATCTGCACTATAGATGGCGCGCAGGCATCACTGCAAGATGTCAATTTAGTTGTGATCCTTTACAACTCAGAAAAAGCTAGAAGTAAACCGAAACGCCCGAAGTTACTGGCTACTAATCCCTTACTTTTCAGCGTTACTCTACTTCTTTAATTACAAAATAAATTCCATTTTCGGTAAAAAGATTTGTGTTTGTTTATTAAAGTCGGTTAAAAACAGATTTTAAATTGTTATATACACCCTAATTTAATTATTTATTGAGTTTTTCTCCATAAAATTATTATACGGAAACAAAAAAAGTTTTTAGTTATAACTTTTAAATGATAAATAATATTACTTTTGTGACTCCGGATTATGATTTCTGGGACTGAAACTAGACTTTTGATTCCTCTCTCGACTTTTTGCGACGTTTTTTTGCAGTTTTAGTAGGATAGAAAAAAATACAATTTCCAAAATTATGGGCAAATACATAATTAAATATCAATTTTTCTAATAAATTACATATATTTATTATTTTTCAGTAATTTTAGGGCCTAAAAGAACATAGTTCTACCCTTTTTCCTATTTTTTTGCGTTTTAGCAACAACTTTTTTTCGGCGGCAAAATTTGCCAGCTTTTGGAGAAAATTGGAGATTTTACGAGATGGCTAAAATTGCAGAATCGCAAATTTAACTTAGTAGCTGTCAAAAACAGCTGAGCTACGTTATCTGATTCATTATGCGTTCATCTCTTAAATATGCCAAAAAATGAAGCAAAGATGGAGATTTATAGAGACTAGAGTTCGCCCAGTGGTTGAAATTTAACCACAAAACCCTATTTTATTTTCCTACCTTTTTGCTATTTCTTAAATTTTCCTTTCTTTTCCATATTTTGTATATTTTTGGTTTCTATACATTCCTATTCATTTTGCCTTTTCCTCCCTCTTTACACCATTCAGTAATATAGTTTCAATGTTGATAATTATTTATTCTTCTTAGGTCGTCTTCATACGTATTTCTTTCCGTTCCTTTCCTTAGCATTCATTTGCTTTTATTTCCTCTCCTTTCCTCTCCTTTCATCTGAATTTATTTCTTTTGCTTTTCTTTCCTTCTCTTCCCTTTTATTTCCTTTCTTTATCTTCTCCGTTCTTTTCCTTTTCTTTCCTTCCTTTCCTTTTCTCTTCTTTCATTTCATTTTATTTCCCTTCTTTCTTTCTTTCTTTTCTGTTCTTCTCTGTTCTTTTCTTTTATTTTTCTTTCTTTTCGTTTCTTTTATATTCTTACCTGATCCTTCTTTCCATTTCCATTACATTCCTTTTTTCCTTTTATTTTATTTTTCTTTCCTTTCCTTTCGTTTCCGTTGCTTTAGTTTCCTTTCATTTTATTCATTTTTTTTTCATTTCATTTCTTTTCTTTTATTTTTTTCTTACCTTTATTTTCTTTCACTTTTTTTCTTAAATTTCCCTTCCTGTCATTTCGTTTCCTTACCTTTCCTTTTCTTACCTTTCCTTTCCTACCGTTTCCTTATTTTATTTTGTTCCTTTCCGCAACTCCTTTGCTTTTCTTTTTCTTTCATTCATTCCCTTAACTTAATTTTTTTTAGCTTTTCATTAACTTTCTTTCCTTTATTTTTCTTTCTTTTTATTTTCATTTATTTTCCATACCTTCTTCCTCGCTACATTTTCTTTCCCTTCTTTTTTTCTTCTTTCCTTTCTTTGTCTTTCTCCTTTTGCTTCTCTTTTCCACTGCTTTACCTACATTACATTTCCTTTCTTCCCTTCATTTTTTCTTTTCCATTCCTTTCCTTTCCCTTTGATTTTTCTGTCATATTTTCGGTTCCTTACTTTAACTTACCTTTATTTTCCTATTATTTTCTTAATTTAATAATTTTATTTATTTCATTTTGTTTCATTTTTATTTATTTATTCCCTTTCCTTTCATTTCCAACAAATTTTATTTTTTTACTTTCAACCACTTTTCTATTTCTGATTTTATTTTTTTTTTAATTTTATCAATTTTCCATTTTATTTTATTTCACTAAGTGTAGCCACGAAGGGCCTTGTGCATGATCTAGCTTATTTGTGCTTTTTTTCAAAAGCATTTGCCTCTCTGAATCCCCACGCACAGATTTTGTTTTTGTAAACACTGTTTGTATCTAAGCTCAATAAAGTTGACGCGCTGGCTCATGTTATCTTATTCCTGCCAACAAAACAACTCACCCTACTGCAATGAATGCAAACACAACAATGCAAGTGGTCATACCTACATACACCCATAACAGCGGCTCTATAAAGCGAATGCGTGTATAGCACTTGTAGTGGTGTGATTTTCAAATCATATTATAATTAATTTTTTTTTTAATTTTTGGTTTGTTGTCGCAGACCCTGCTCGGCGAGACATATCGATACATACCAAATTTTATATACCTTAGAATTGTGGTTATTGCAAAAAGGGGAGAAAGCTGTTATGTTTGCGCATTTATATATAATAGATTTTCTTTCACTGGAATCGCAAAAGTCGCTAAAATTTGGCAAAATGAATTTAGAGATCATAGGAGCTGGAAATTAAGCATTAGCGAAAACTGGAATTCATGTACTGGTCAAATGTATATGAGAAACGGGAAAATCTATTTGAGAAATGGGTTAATATATTTGAGAAAAGGAAAATGTCTTTAAGAAAGTAGAAAATCTATTTGGGAAATGGGTAAATGTATTTGAGAAAAAAAGAAAAGCAAAGAAGAAAAGGTAAAAAATATTCTAAAAACGGTGTAATACATATACATCTTTTTGATGTATTGAAGTACGCAATTTTTGAGTATATTTTCAAGCTTTTCTGAAATACAATTGCCTATTTCTCAAATACATTTTCCCTTTTCTGAAATGCATTTAACCCTTTCTCAAATACAGTTAGCAAAGGTGTAGTACGCTGGGTATAAAAATTTATTATGAAATAAAAAAAAAAATTGTTAAAATAAAATAGAGTAATAAAAAATAAAATAAAATAAAATAAAAATAAAATAAAACAGAATAAAATGAAACCAAAAAAAAATAAACAAAATAAAATAAGATACGAGATAAAGAAATAAAAAATTAATTAAAAATAAATTAGATGTACTTACTTAAATTAAACTAAGTTGTAAAATAATGTAGCAAAAATGAAATTAATGTACTGAATTAATTAATTTTTAAGGGCTCATCCTTCATCCTTCATATTTTAATTTTTCATTCGTACAAAACTTTTGAATTTTTTCACATTTTATCAAATGACGACAAGAAGTTTATTCGCGGCGATCAGTGAAACCGAAGTCTATACTGCGTCTGCAATCTGGTGTAGAGCTGTATATCTTCAGAGAAAATTTTCATATTAAAATGTATGTCCATTTTATTATACCTTTCATGAACATGAAATGGTATTATAACTTTGGTCCGATGTTTGTAAGTATGAGAAGAAGAAGAGATAGACCCATCAATAAGTATACCGAAATGAACAGGATGACGAGATGAGTTGATTTAGCCATGTCCGTCTGTCTGTCTGTCTGTCTGTCTGTCTGTCTGTCTGTCTCTCTGTCTGTCTGTCTGTTTGAACGCAAACTAGTCCCTCAGTTTTTGAGATACTTGGCTGAAATTTTGTATGCGGTAACCATTTTCCAATATAGGAATCATTTGTCGGAACTAGCAAGATCGGACCGATATTACATATAGCTCCCATACAATCGATTGTTCCGATAAACGGATTTTGGGCTATAACTCCTGTAATTAAACACGTAGGAACGTGAAAATTTGGACGTACTGCTATTTTTATATGTGAAATATCGATGTTGAAAATCATCGAGATGGTATAAATATTTCACATAGCTCCCATACAATCGATTGTTCCGATAAACGGATTTTGGGCTATAACTCCTGTAATTAAACACGTAGGAACGTGAAATTTTGGACGTATTGCTATTTTTATATGTGAAATATCGATGTTGAAAATCATCGAGATGGGATAAATATTTCACATAGCTCCCATACAATCGATTGTTCCGATAAACGGATTTTGGGCTATAACTCCTGTAATTAAACACGTAGGAACATGAAATTTTAGATGTATTGCTATTTTTATATCTGAAATATCGATGTTGAAAATCATCGAAATGGGATAAATATTTCACATAGCCCCCATACAATCGATTGTTCCGATAAACGGATTTTGGTAGATAACTCCTGTAATTATATAGGTAGGAACGTGAAATTTCGCACCTATTGCTATTTTAGAATGCGGAATGTCAATGATATTGGACCAATATAACACATCGCCACTATATAATCGATAGTTCCAATAATTTCGGTATGAGCTTAAGTTAAATTCACACAGGCTGTACTGGGATCAAACAGTGAAAATCGTGACGCTTATTCATGAAAGGTATTTAGCCTTCGGCACAGCCGAAGACAGCTTTCGTTACTTGTTTTCATTTATTTTTGAATTCCCAGATATCATAAAATCATATTACTACATTTCGATAGAATATAAAATAAAAAAAACATGATATTTGTATCGCTATAAAACCTAAATATTGTATCCTTAATTGCAATTGGTGTTGTCACCCAGTCAGTTGAATATACGTTAAAGAGACCGAAAATTGAGACGATACAAACTTTTGTAATCATCAGTTTATTCATTCGCCTTAATTCTCTTGCTTACAGTTTTTTTATTGGCATATACACTACGCACTTCCGTCCCGGCTACAAGCGAATGAAACTTAATTAAAAATGTAAATTGAAGAAATAACAAAGTTTTTCCCACACAATTACACAAACTTAATCAAAAAATTTAATGAAGGGAGGAGGGAAATGAATACCACTTGAACGAATTATATGATGACATCCATGGACATACATACATACAGATGTGTACATTACGGTGGTCCTTATAGTCAGACTTCAATGATACATAAAAGCGATTTTTATCTAATACTCGAAATCGATAGCACTATGTTCGGAGATATCACATACAAAACTTGATCCCGATTGGAAACGCCTATGGCGTGTCGCCCGTGTGTCGTTCGGAGTCGGCAAAAAACTGTAGGTTCCGCCAACTTGTAGAGAAAAACTCAAAAAAAGTAGTACCTGACAAGTTTGAAGAGAAACTCGGAAAAAATCACGTTAGAGGTTATCATAACTTGTTGGTATATCGCCGCCATTAATTTTTTTTTTTTGTTACTTGTTATTTATTTAGAATTTATAATGACCACAAAATATCTAAGTTCGCACTGGGAATGCACGATAAACATACATATATCTATGTACTAGGGTGGTTCAAAGAACTAAAGTTTTTCTTAGATACCTAAGGACCCTCCTATTTTTTTACATCTAATAAAAGAATAATCTATGCAAAATCTTAGCACTGTGGAACATATGGCAAAAGACGCTCAACGAGCTTTAATTTTCATAAATTTCTATGAAGGAGTAAATTTTTAAATTTTTTAATTGTTTTTTTTTTTTTTTTTTTTTTTTGTTTTAAGGATTAAGATTTTAAAACATGTGTTTTCTTCAAAAATTTGATAATATTTGATAATAAATATGTTAAGCATGTTCAGATTACTGAAAAATAAAATAATTGTAAAATCTATTAGCTTTTTTCTGGTATTTAAAGCCTTTTTTATTTTACGACCTTGAAATTTTGGCTCCTCATTTCTTTAATCAAACAGAAAATAATTGGGGGTCCCTTGGCTTTAACATCCAACTTAAGTGTTTCCCGTAGGAGTCTGAACCACCCTACTATGTACGTACGAATTAGGTTATACTATTTAAAACAAGTATGAATATTTATAACGAGGGAATGAAAATAACAACTAAATACATTCACTAATGCGAATGAAGCAAACAATAATTGAGTGCGAGAATGAAAAAAAAACTAAAAATAAAGTAAAGATGCAATGTAAAGTGATAAGGATGAGGATATTCAAGTATGTACATAGTACATATAGTTAAACAAGAATAGAAAAAACTTTTCAAATTCCAATTTAAAAACAAATTGAGGTATCTATAAAAATATTTCACCTAAAGTTGTCTGAAGGGAGATACCAATTTGTAGTAGTTAAAAAAGCACTAGATTGAACAAGTTTGTAAGATAGCCATTGCGTGATGATACAAAAGTTTGAACATGGTATTTCAAACATTCATCTATGGCATGGGATTTTTATAATGTTACTGAGTCGACTGAGTAATTCTAAAACTCGTGTGTTTTCCCTTGATTCCGAGCCGTGCATCAGGACAATATGATCACGGTTGTCATTTGTTCAAAATTTTGTATACACTGAAATAAAAAGGTTGAAAGTGCACATTGAAAGTAACATATCAAAACCACTTTCATTATATTACAGTACTGTAAAATTGGCAGTAAAAACATGTGATTTTTGAAAAATATCAATTAATGATATGAGTCCACTTTCAAATTTACAGTAATTCATGTCAATATGATAGTGTCCACTTTCAAATTTACAGTAATTCATGTCAATAGGATAGTATATTCGAAGAATGATAGGGGGTCACTTTCAAAATTGATATTACCTACTGTTGGACGAAAAATTACAGGGTTTACTGTTAATTTGACGGCCGTTTCTTGTAGAGTTTTTTTTTTTCAGTGTACCAAAATTCGTACCAAACCTAAAAAAACGTACCAAAATTATTTGCTAGCCAAACAATATAAAATTTATTAAAACAATTTTAAGCAGTTCATCTGCTGCCATAATTTAACACAGAAACGGGTTTTAATATATGTTTTAAAATTTGCCAACCCTTAAGCTGATGACCCAATGTACGCTTGCTTTGCTTGCCTTGCTTTCCTTTTAAAGCTTCTATGGCCCAATAGAAGCTACAAAAGTTGTCAAAAATACAGGATGAGACAAACAAGACAACAACAAGACAAGTAGCGAAGCGTGTAAAGCGCGGTCAAATAGAGATTTGGGCTAATCGACGCCTTGAAGCGATTCAAGCAAGCAAAGTAAGGCTGCCCCTGGGCCAACTTTCATACATTTCAGTAGAGTTCAAAAGAATTTTGAAATTTCTCGAGGCAAAGCCAGCAAAGCAAGCGTGCATTGGGCTATCACCTTTAGGGGTCGCTATTTTTTTTCGCCCTTTCCCAAGTGGTACCACGAGTAGTGAAAAATACACAACATCATGACTAAATAATTTTTTTGTAGTCATTCAAATGTGGTTTTTTTTATATTTGTAGCAGTGTCATTGGAGTTGCATTGAAGTTAAAATTGCAAAGACGTACCAACTTTGGAAGTTGCGTACCAACGTACCCGGAGAAAAAAAATTGTATCAAAAATGGCAACCGTGAGTATGATAATAGACTTATGGAGCAGAATGGAGCGTTGTTCTTCGAGAGAGGACTTTACTTCTCAATTGCCTACTCAAACCAATGTAGCACTTGTTAGCTAGAGTGATTCCCCTTTGGATTTCACACACTCAGAAAAAAACTTTTCTTGCGGCAAGGAAAAAATGCCTTATTTCTAGGAAAAATTTCCTTTATTTGGTTGTAAAGACATTGCTTGGTTTTCCTTGTTACTATACACCTGAGCTCGATTTTCGTAAAGATAATGGAAGAACTATGAACAATTTTTATTTTTATTTTTTTACTTTTCCTAAGAACAAGGAAAAAAATTGAGTTCAGTGCCTTCGCAAAGAGGCTTCGTCGAGAATCGAACTCAAGTGTCTTTAACGCTAAACTCCAGGTCTACGATGATGCCGACAGACCGCTTTTAAGGTAAACTATTACTTGTATTGAGGAAATTTAGTTCCTTTAGTTAAAGAAATGAAGGATATTTAATGTTTGCACCACTATTTTCATACGAATTTGCGGAATCTTGCAAAGTCTTTTTAGGTAACTTCCCGTTGATAATTCAATGTGAACGAAAAAAGTATTCACTGGTGGCGCACGGATCCAGATATTTCGAAAATTCGTTTGAAATTGAGATTCTTGCGATCGACTTTTGACTGACTTCCTGGAAATCTAGTGTCTTGAAACTTAGCACGTATTTGCGGGCACGGTGATAACACAATTTGTAAAAATAAAATTCCAAAAGGTGGGGCGTTGGTCGAAATAACTGAAAATCTTTGAAACACAGGGGAAATCTCGCGATTGAATTTTGAGTAACTTCCCGGTAAGCTAGAGACTTGAAACTTGACATATTTGTCAGAACCCGGTTACAAAGCTATTCCTCATCAAAACTATTCCGGTATGTGGCGCACTGATCGATATACTTCATTTCTTTTAAAATTGGTAATCTTGCGATCGACTTTTAACTAACTTACTGGCAACGTAGGGACTTAAAACTTAGCAGGTAGTTGCGGGCACGGTGACAATAAAATTTGTAGAAATTAAAATTCCGATAAGTGGCGCACTGGTCGATATAATTGAAAATCCCTGAAACACAGGGGAAATATTGCCATGGATTTTTGAGTAACTTTCCTGTTAGCTAGAGCCTTGAAACTTGACACATTTGAAAACATGCATGGATATACCCCCTTCCTTTTGAGTGAAACGAGAAAATCGGTTTTAAAGTTTTGCTTAAAGATTTGAGGTTTTTCCGAATCTTTATGGAAAACTGAAAAAAAAATTATGCAAAGCCATAAAAGACGTTGCATAATATGCAATAAAACGCATAAGTTTATATTTAGTGTTTTATATGAAAAAATCCGAACATACCCCCTTCTTCCACAATTCATATTGAAAAGTTGTGTACATACCCCCTTCATCCATGAATTATCTTCTACAATTTTCACGATAGCCAGGTTCTGATAGGACAGAAATATAGATATGCATAAAAACTATTCCCCAATGCCAAAAACAGAAATTGAGTGAGAATGTGACATACCCCCTTCATCCATGCATGTCTTCATTTGTCAGGTGACAATGCAATTCCTCGTCAAAAAAATTTCTGTTCGTGGCGCACGGATCGAGATATTTCGAAAATTCGTTTGAAATTGGGAATCTCGCTATCGACTTTTATCAAATTTTCCCCAGAAACTTAGCACTCACTGATCGAGATAAATGAGAATCACTGAACATCTCTGAAAAACGGAGGGAATCAAGACGTTGAGCTTGAAACCTGCTTCAAAAATGAATTGAACTACTACTTTATTGTAGGCAGTACTAAAAAATAGATAACAAAAAGATGATAGAAAAATTTAAGGACAAGCTTTATATGAATGCTGTTAAAAAGCAGCAGCAAATTTCTCGTTAATCAAAGACATTGTGTCGGTGTCTTTGGGTTCGAAATTTTAGTCATACCAATTATAATAAATTTTTGAAATTTCAAAATATAAAGATGGAATGCACGTTTCCAAACTAAGGCATACAATTTCTTAGAGCCTAAATGGAAGTTCTGAAATCAACAGAACATTCAAAGTCTATTAATTTCACTGCACTTATATATTTTAAAATTTAAAAAATTGATTACAATTACTTACTTACTTAAAATATCCTTTAACCGCCTAGGCGATTTTGGCCGTCCAAAATGTTACGCCAGTCGGTTCTTTGTTGAGCCAATTGTCGCCAATTAGAGACACAGCGTGCTCGCAGGTCTGCCTCTACTTGGTCCTGCCATCGAAGTGGTGGTCTCCCTCTTCCTCTACCGCCACCGGTGGGGGCCGATAAAAATACCTTCTGGGCCGGAGCGTCTTCGTTCATTCGCACCACGTGTCCTAGCTAGCGGAGCCGCTGGGTTTTAATTAGCTGAACTATGTCCACGTCTGCGCAAAGCTCTTGCAGCTCATCATTATATCTTCTTCGGTACTCGCCGTCACCAACTTCGGTAACTTTTGATTACAATTGGTATGACTAAAATTTCAAAACCAAAGACACCTCTTTGTTTAACGAGAAATTTGCTGCTTTTTGACTGCATTCATATAAAATTAATGGCGGCGATATACCAACAGGTTATCATAACCTCTAACGAGATTTTTAGCCGAGCTTCTCTCCAACTTGTGGTGTGTTGCTTTTGAGTTTTTCCTACAAGTTGGCCGGACCTACAGTTTTTTGCCGACTCCGAACGGCACTTGCAAAGCAAATGAATTTTTTGCTGAAAAGCTTCTTATGGCAGAAATACACCCGGAGAGTTTGCCAAACTACTGCCGAGGGGCGACCCAGTTTAGAAAATTATTTTTCTAAATAATTTTTGATGTTACTTTTGCCGGGCATCGAACCGCCACGACTAGGTGTAGAAGGCCGAACACTTAACCGCTACACCACGGCGGCCGCCTATCATATAAAGGTTGTCTTTAAAATTTGTTTACCATCTTCTTATTTCCTTATATTAAGTAAAACGAAATCAGAAAACTTTTTAGTTTTTTCAAGGAAATGCTTTTTTCTGAGTGTGCTCAGCTTCAGTACGTAACAAAAAGTCGCCTTGTATGATTTTCATGACATATTGGCAGCAGCTTAGATCCCACGTCAAATGCTCAGTGGGCCAATTTGCACCTCTCTCAAAATCGCAAATACTAATTTAAAAAAAAGCTTAAAATAGGAGCAAGAAATAAGTAGACCAAAAGAAATCAAAAAGGCAATGTGGTCTTGAACCTTTTTTAACTGGGTGAATAAGCGCTTGCGTTTATTGCGAGCAGAAAATTATCAGATTTCACCTCAATGACTTTCGAGCTAATTTCTTCGCATTGCGCTTCTTTTTTTTCAATTATAAAACTGTAAATGATTCGAAGATCTGTTTAATTTTGGGTTTCAAAGTTTTACATTTATTTCGCTTGTTACCAGCTATCGTTGCGCTGCACATCTGCATCCTTGTGGATAATTGTGTGGTAAATTGCACTCAAGTCGTTAGAATCGCATCAACAATAATGAGGCGAATGGCGCGAAAAGTGAAAAGTGCGCACAACTGCAATAAAGGCGCTGACCATTGCGAAAGCTAAATTTCCAACGGGCTGCAAAAAGTATATTTTTGGTGAACTTCCAAAGCTCGGTTTTTCTCCGTGATCATGTATTTGTTTTTTTGGCCATTTTAGTGTATTGTATAGTATAATTAATTTTATTCCATTTGCAGTATATTAAAAATTTAATCTTAATAACCAGAAAATAAGTTTTGTTTGTACTGCTGCTAGTTGACAAAGTTTTATACAATTCGGAATACGGCAACCCGTGCCGACTTGCAGTTAAAGTTATCAGTGAAATGAAAATTTAAATTTTGTAAAAGCTAAACAGCCCATCCCCTGGTCCGATTTTTTCACATTCATAGGGATGGGAATGGAGATAGGAATTGAGATAGATATAGGGATCGGGCTAGAGAAACATGCAGGGAAATAAATTTGTGGCAGGACAACGCCTGCGGCTGAACTAGATTCATGTACAAGTATGAAAAAAAAAACAGGTAAATGTTACACATACTAAAACCCGTAGGGAGGTAATAGATGTCACTATTTGCAGCGAAGGCGCTTATGAGTGGGTCAGAAAATGGCGCGTTCTCGATGAGCACTCATTCTCCGACCACCGGTACGTAGAAATAGTTCTAGACTTTTCTGTTGAGCAGCCGGTTATGAAACGCAACCCACGTACCACTAACTGGCAGCTACACAATGAAATACTATCTAGGAACTTACCAGCACTGCCCCCACAAGTCCCCTCATCAGTAGGGGAGTTGGAGGATCTGGTAAAGACCTTTACAACGGCGCTCTCGAATGCCTTAGAGCAGGCTTGCCCAGTGCCAAAACCATGCGGTAAACATAGGCCGCATTGGTGGTCCTACGACCTGGACTCGCTCCGAAAATCATGTAGGACACAAATTAATAAGGTCAAGAGCCTTGGCACGGAGACTCAATGGCTCGAATATAAAGTTAAACTCAGGGCCTACAAAAAAGCTCTGAGGCAGGCGAAGAGAGTATCGTGGAGAAATTTCTGCACTGGGGTCGAAAATGTCGACGATACAGCGAGACTTAGACGAGTGCTCTCAAAAACTCAAACAGCCACAAGCTATTTGCGCAAACCTGACGGATCCTGGACCAGCACGGAGAGCGAAAACCTAGAGCTGCTCTTGAATACGCACTTCCCAGGGAACTTGCATGAGGAACCCGTAGCACCTACAACAAACCTATCTGTATACATACCCATCACGGAGGAAAAGGTTAGGTGGGCGGTTAAAAGCTTCGAACCGTTCAAGGCTGCCGGGCCAGACGGGATTATTCCCGCACAACTCATAAACACGCTGGAGACATCAGCCAAATGGCTGGTATTTCTCTATACAGCCTGCCTGGCTCTTAGCTACATTCCGTGCTCCTGGAGAAGTGCCACGGTAGTGTTTATTCCTAAGGCGGGGAAGGCGTCTCATTACGAGCCGAAGGACTACAGGCCGATCAGTATCTCATCCTTTGTGCTCAAAACCTTCGAGAGGATAATAAATGACTACCTCTCCTCTACTATTGATAGCAACCTGATCTGTAGCTATCAGCATGCATACACCAAAGGGAAATCTACAGAAACTGCGCTTCACAGCCTAGTTTCTGTTATTGAAAAATCGCTGTATGAGAAGGAGTACTGTCTTGCGGCCTTTTTAGATATTGAAGGAGCCTTCAACAACATAAGCTCTGATATAAACACCGCTTTAACAAGTCTGGGTATAAGCAGGTCTCTTATTGGACTTATTGATCAACTGCTAAGGGGTAGACGAATAGTTTCATCACTGGGCTCGGTTGACTTATCACGCTATGTCACAAGAGGAACGCCTCAGGGTGGTGTTCTCTCCCCGCTTCTATGGAACCTCACTGTCAACTCGATGCTGCGAGACACAAGCTGGGGGAGGGGGGGAGGGGGGCGGTAAGGTAGTGGCATATGCAGACGACTTAGCTATAGTATATAGGGGCAAATTCCCACAAACCCTGTGCGACTTGATGCAAGTAGCACTGCGAGAGGTTTCCTCATGGTGCTCGCGCTGCGGACGGAGCATCAACCCGGGAAAAGTAGAACTGGTTCTTTTCACCAACCGCTATAAGATACCACCGCTAACACTACCAAAACTGAATGACGTGCACCTGAACCTGGCTGACAAAGCCAAGTTCTTAGGCACAGTTCTGGATAGGAAACTAACCTGGAAGGAGAATGTTCTTCAGCGCCAGAAGAAAGCGTGTATTGCACTCTACACATGCAAAAGAGCCATTGGAAAGAAATGGGGGCTCAGCCCCAAAATATGCAAATGGATCTACACCGCAATCATTCGACCAATCATGCTCTATGGAGTTGTGGTAAGGTGGCCTGCGCTGAGCAAGGCAAAAAACCTTAATCTGCTAGGTAAAGTACACAGATCTTGCATGATCTGTATAAGCGGTGCGTTAAGAACAACGCCCAATGAAGCACTCCAGGCCATTCTTGGCATTTTGCCACTCGATCTGGAAGGGCAGCGGGTAGCAGCAGCATCGGCTCTGCGTCTAACGGAAACGTCCGGCTGGGGCGCAAGCACTACTGGACACGCCTGTATTTTGGGATTCTATAGCTTTCTTCCGCTGAGCACGGATCGTTGTGCGACCACAACAGTCGGAGATAGCTGTTTTAAAATCAACATTCCCAGCAGGGAAGAATGGGAGAGCACGGATCGGAGTCCCGCCACTCATGGCGGCACTTCCATTTATATTGATGGCTCGAAGTTAGACGGCAGAGTTGGAGGAGGGGTTTATTCAAAGGATCTGAACCTTGAGCTCTTCTTCAGACTACCTGATCACTGCAGTGTCTTCCAGGCTGAAGTTTCAGCAATCATGGACGCCGCGGCTTGGATAGGCCAACACACTATCGGACACGACATTTTTATATTCAGCGACAGCCAGGCGGCCATCAAATCCCTTGGCTCTTATTCGTTCAACTCTGAACTGCCGCTCAGCTGTCGTCGATCTCTACAAGAGATGGCCCAACAGAATCGCGTGAACCTCACATGGGTCCCGGGGCATAGGGACATTGAGGGAAATTGTAGGGCAGACGAACTTGCGAGGCAGGGCACGACCAAGCAGGTTCTTCGGGATAAAGAGCGCTTAGGTATGACATTTGCCACATACAAGCTTATGCTGAAGGAGTACACACTCCGCCAAGCCAACGAAAGATGGCTGCAATCTCCAGGATACCGGATATCCAAAGAAACCTGGCCGAAATGGGATCATAAAAGATCAAGGCAAATTTATGCCCTAAGGAGAAGAGAAATCTCCATATTAATAGGCGTATTGACTGGGCACAGCCTCATTGGTAGGCACGCAGAAAGACTTGGTGTGCCCTACCGACGATGCTGTAGGAGTTGTAAGGATGATGAGGAGGAGGAAACTAGTCCTTTTAAAAATTCAAAGGTGGAGGTTTGTTACACAGTCTTTTAAATATGAGCCAAATACGAAAATTATGTAATTTCCGAAGTCTTAAGTAATGGACTTTGCTGCTATCAATAACTTAAACTAAAAATCGCCACGGGTTGCCGTTATCCTAGAACAAGAAAACTTCGCCCAAATGCTATTTAGGCTAAAAAGCACCGATATAGAGGGTATGTACATACATACATCCAATTTAAAACTTCATTTTTCCCATACATTTTTGGGACAGTCTAACCTACATACATTGTATATCCAGCTAAATTATTGTAATATTTTTTGTTGTTGGGTACAGTAGGTATAGAAGACTTATTTATACGTGATTTATTGTATTGTTCTTGTTTATTGGCAATTATATAGACACATTTTAGGAACCTCCTGTGAGCGAACCGTTTGACCGTTTGAATGAAATATGCACAGATGGAAAAAAAATTGAAAAAAACTGAGGTATAGGCGGTATATTTTCAGGGGCGTCCCCGAAATTTAAAGATGAGGGTACGGGGCTAGCGACCTCACGACCCCCTATTTTATTTTTCGAATTTTCGATCACAGGCGATACTAGTAACAATAATTCCCACAGACCCAAATTTTGGTAGAGAGCTTAGGTTTGCGACGGCGATATACCAACAGGTTATCATAACCTTTAACGAAATTTTTGCCGAGCTTCTCTTTCCAACTTGTGGTGTGTTGCTTTTGAGTTTTTCACCTACAAGTTGGCGGGACTTACAGTTTTCAGTGACTCCGAACGGCACTTGCGAAGCAAATGAGTTTTAGCTGAGAAGCTTCTCATGGCAGAAATACACCCGGAGAGTTTGCCAAACTATTGCCGAGGGGTGACCCCGTTTAGAAAAATTCTTTTTCTAAATCAAAAACCCTCACTACTCAAAATTTTTTTAGGTCGCTTTCTTCGCATAAATTGCCTAATAAGAAGTAGTACAGCTAGTACAAACATTTGTATGGACTTTTCAGGATTTTACTCAAAAATGTAGTATGCGTAGAAAAATTTTCTTTTACCGTTTATTTGTCACGAAATTCCGCATCGATAATGAAAATAGTTTGTTTTGTAGCTTATAGTTCTCGAGTTAGAACCACCTTTTCTCCATGCATAATATCAAAAAATAGTAGTCCGGTATATTTAGTTTATCTTGTATAACAAAAATTGCGACAGGGAATATTTTTTTTGAGAGCTTAGGTTCACCCCAGGAAGAAAACTACAATCGTTCCCATCGATCTCATTTGTGGCAAAAAAGTTTTTCGGGGACAAAAGTCGAGAAAAATCCAAATTTGACGAGACAAGACAGACAAAACAATAACGAATTTGAACCAACTCCACAAAGACACAAATTAAATCGATTAACCAAGATTCAGGCAGGAAGTTATGGCTATCGAAAAGTGTGTGCGAAAATCAAGTTATATAAGGAGGAAATATTTAGCCAACCAAAGATAATTGCAGGCATTAAATGAAATGCACAGGACAACATGACATAATTTCGTGTCCTCGAGAACAATAGTACATAGTTTTTTGGACCATTCGTATTCATTTACCACTTCACCTACTCAAATTCTGCACAACGCATTCACGTTCTTTACATAGCAATTATTTTTTAATTGCTTTGCCAAAATAGCAGCTATTCATAAATGCGTCCTTTTAAAAGCTCTAGACGCTGGTGGTAATGACGACAATTCAAGACCGACAGGCGTCAGTACTTAAGTGCCCTAGTAAGTATGTATGCACTTGTGTATTCAATCCCTTAACACTGCATACTACAATCCCGGAATTTTAGATTATGGTTTCATTGGTTCTGGGCCGGCTGTGGCAACCTCTTTAAAAAAGTACAAAGTGCTGCAAGAGAACATATCTAAAGTTAAAAGAAATACTTGTACGTCATGTTGCGATAACTTTAAGTTTAAAGTTGATTCGAACATCCAACAAACACACTTCAAATAGGCTATAAGGTATTCGAAACATCTAAAATTATTGATACTAATAACGTCCGTGGTCGAAATTCGATCAATCTAAATTGGTTAAACTTCTTAAAGTCCCTATTAATCCTTTTCTTAGGCCTTAATATTTTTTATTGTATGCATTTATTGCAGTTAAGTTTAGAATTGTCGAAAGCTGACCATGAAAGAAGAAAAAAAATCCCACAGTTTTCAATGACAAAAAAAGTACCATTTTACAAGACGGTTGAATGATTAATGTTGGTCCAAAATTATGGATGTTGGCATCAAAAGACGCGACTTGACTCTAGTATCAATAGTCCGAAAGCGGTAAATAAAAATATTGGCCCGTAATCATAGTCGTTGCTTAACACGCGTATTAGTCAATATCTTCACTAAACTTAAAAAGAACTTTAAAATTTTGGTTCATAGTCATGTTAAACAAACATATTAGCTGAAAAGAATTTTAACAGGGTCCCCTCAAAAAATATAATTAAACAGGAACCACTCATAAAAAGAAATTAAGTTGGTTGGTGTTATATCTGTATCACAAACCATTGCACATTTGTGCTAATAACCGACAGAGGGCAAACTCATGTACTATCACCCATACAACCATAGACACACACCGCTTTATTAAAATTATAAAATGGCATTTTCTTCATTTTAATTTTAAAACTCAAAATTAGACATAAAATGTATTTTATGTTGACTATGACAGACATAGAACGATGTTTATGTTAGAATCATGTTAAAGTAGATTAAACTTTATTCGAATTGGACTATGAATATTTGCGAAAAGTTATTGGCAAAAACCCAAAAAATTACCAAAAATCGGTCTAAAACCGGGGTGTAATCCATACTTTTTTTGTGCAGAACACCTTTTCGAGTTGGCGGCCTGCGGACGCGATTATAAAAAATAACCCTGGGCTACGCCATGCTCCGGGTGCGTGGTATACCCATGGCTACCGCCACGGCGCGACTTTTTTTGCACGTTTTTAGGGACGGTCTAATGTGATTACAACAACTACATGAAAACTTGCATCTTTGATTTCAAATATCTCTTCACAGAAATACAATTTTTAATTTCCGCTTTAGGACTATTGATACT
Organism: Campiglossa producta; assembly: GCA_964058755.1. Classification (NCBI taxonomy): domain Eukaryota; kingdom Metazoa; phylum Arthropoda; class Insecta; order Diptera; family Tephritidae; genus Campiglossa; species Campiglossa producta. The sequence continues at coordinate 40,756,822 of CAXKVI010000003.1, read as the reverse complement.
GGGGTCAAGAACCGTCTTGTATATAAGTACCCAAAAAAAAATTTGCCCGAGAGCTGTAGCTGTGCTCGAACCATCGAACCAACTGCTCGACCACTACCCGAGACGCTTTCTATTGGTATTTCCCTTTATGTACAAATTTATTGTCAGATAACCAATTCAAGCTGCATGAGAAAAGTTCATTCACTGCCAAATTCAGAATTAACTCCGCTTTTGGGAGTTAACTTGAGCATAATATTCATTATAAACTCCCAAAAAAGAAGAAGATTTGAGCAGATTTCAGGAAACGAAATTACGATTTGACCGCTACGCTCACCGATAAATAAACAAAAATACTTAGCAAGAAATTTGACCAAAATTACGATTTTACCGCTACTGGACACTAGATGTCACCAAAAAATAAACAATCCTCAGCGACATCTAGTTTAAACCGCAAGAAATACAACCAAAACACTAGATGGTGCCGATTTTTAAACTTCAATTTTGTGTGTGTCAGGGTAAAATTTTGATCTGATTAAAGAAGATTTATTGGAGATAATCTGCGTGTGTGTATCCATGGCATTAGACGCATACAAACAAATCCATGTGCGTTTTATAGACATTTATGCATATTTAGTATGGGGTTTAGCTTGGCAATTGTTTGTATTGAAAATTTGTTAGCCTATTAATATAACTAGAGTTCGCCCAGTGGTTGAAATTCAACCACAAAACCTTATTTTATCTTCCTACCTTTTTGCTATTTCTTAAATTTTCCTTTCTTTTCCATATTTTGTATATTTTTAGTTTCTATACATTCCTGTTCATTTTGCCTTTTCCTCCCTCTTTACACCATTCAGTAATATAGTTTCAATGTTGATAATTATTTATTCTTCTTAGGTCGTCTTCATACGTATTTCTTTTCTTTCCTTTCCTAACATTCATTTGCTTTTATTTCCTTTCCTTTCCTCTCCTTTTCCTTTCCTTTTCTTTCCTTTTCTCTTCTTTCATTTCATTTTATTTCCCTTCTTTCTTTCTTTCTTTTCTGTTTTTTTCTTTTATTTTGCTTTCTTTTCGTTTCTTTTATTATTCCTTTTATTTTCTTTTTCTTTCCTTTCCTTTCGTTTCCGTTGCTTTAGTTTCCTTTCATTTTATTCATTTTTTTTTTTTTCATTTCATTTCTTTTCTCTTATTTTTTCTTACCTATATTTTCTTTCACTTTTTTTCTTAAATTTCCCTTCCTGTCATTTCGTTTCCTTACCTTTCCTTTTCTTACCTTTCCTTTCCTACCGTTTCCTTATTTTCTTTTGTTCCTTTCCGCAACTCCTTTGCTTTTCTTTTTCTTTCATTCATTTCCTCAATTTATTTTTTTTAGCTTTTCATTACCTTTCTTTCCTTTATTTTTCTTTCTTTTTATTTTCATTTATTTTCCATACCTTCTTCCTCGCTACCTTTTCTTTCCCTTCTTTTTTCCTTCTTTCCTTTCTTTGTTTTTCTCCTTTTGCTTCTCTTTTCCACTGCTTTACCTACATTACATTTCCTTTCTTCCCTTCCTTTTTTCTTTTCAATTCTTTTCCTTTCCCTTTGATTTTTCTGTCATATTTTCCGTTCGTTACCTTAACTTACCTTTATTTTCCTTATATCCATTCCTTTCCTTTCCTATTATTTTCTTAATTTAATACTTTTATTTATTTCATTTTGTTTCATTTTTATTTATTTTATATTATTCCCTTTCCTTTCATTTCCAACAAATTTTATTTTTTTACTTTAAATAACTTTTCTATTTCTGATTTTACTTTTTTTTAATTTTATCAATTTTCCATTTTATTTTATTTCACTAAGTGCAGCCACGAAGGGCCTTGTGCATGATCTAGCTTATTTGTGCTTTTTTTTCAAAAGCATTTGCTTCTATGAATCCCCACGCACAGATTTGTTTTTGTAAACACTGTTTGTACCTAAGCTCAATAAAGTTGACGCGCTGGCTCATGTTATCTTATTGCTGCCAACAAAACAACTCACCTTACTGCAATGAATGCAAACACAACAATGCAAGTGGTCATACCTACATACCCCCATAACAGCGGCTCTATAAAGCGAATGCGTGTATAGCACTTGTAGTGGTGTGATTTTCAAATCATATTATAATTAATTTTTTTTAATTTTTGGTTTGTTGTCGGCCACCCTGCTCGACGAGACATATCGATACATACCAAATTTTATATACCTCAGAATTGTGGTTATTGCAAAAAAGGGAGGAACCAGTTATGTTTGCGCATTTATATATAATAGATAATTAATTTTTTTTAATTTTTGGTTTGTTGTCGGCCACCCTGCTCGGCGAGACATATCGATACATACCAAATTTTATATACCTTAGAATTGTGGTTATTGCAAAAAAGGGAGGAACCAGTTATGTTTGCGCATTTATATATAATAGATAGATAAATACCCACGGAGTTAGGAGCTTGATCCGACAACTCAATCCAAACGGCTAATCAATAGAATTAATTAAAAATAAAAACGTTTTAAGAGTGTCGTAAAAACTTAGATCTGTAACCCTGGAGTTGTAGTACAAGTGTCAGCTACCTCGGGACTTGTGTGCCCGGGATTAGATACCCTAGCCGATACGTATGTGGCACAAACATCAAAGCAAGTAATTCATGGCAATTTAGGTCGTGCATCAACAATGGTAACAGCATCAATTAATGTTTAGCAGTATTGAAGTCTGGAACTCCAACAACGAAACAAACTCAACGTTCTTAACAAGTTTGGGAACCATCAGTGGCTTCAACAATTACGTACGCTAAAATAAAGTGAATATAATGCAATAAGTAAGAAATCATGCTTACAGGTACTCATTTAAAAATATGTGGGTATGTATATATAGTTATTTTAATAAAGAAGCAGTCCAGGTCACCTAGCGAGGTGCGGAAATAGAGGACATATTCTACGCTACATAAAAAAAAGAAACGGCTAGGATTTCAAATCAAACCAGTGGAACTTCAAGCCATAACCTCACCCAAATTAAGTATTACAAGATCCGGCTTCGAATAGTAACTTTGGAGAGATATGCGGTCAACATATACGTATACAGTATATTCTAGTAAGATAAACTGTTAATATGGCGAAAATTTGTCGGGCATATGGTCTTCTTGCAGTAATTTCACTTCAGTCCAAATATATTGGAAGAGTCTTATAGACTTCCGTATAAAGATATTGATGGCAACGAACGTAACGACTACACAGGGCGAAATAGTCTTAAAAAAAAAACAACAATAACCAAGGCAGGCCAATTTACAGCACAGTTAATTTTTCAAATTTCCCTTCCTCTAAAGGCGAATTTGACTGTCGACAAATTTAACTGTCGCTGGGATGCACTACGCTCATATACTTATTCGGATAGTTCGTATAGCTCGTATAAATAAATTTCCTTGGACACATTTCCTTGGCTTCCTTGGACGACTTATTTTATTACTTCGTTTAAACATCAGTCTGACTGACGATCGGAAAATTATTAATTTGGGAGTTTTTCCGACGCTAACCTTAGATTTTTTCTGTACCTACATCCCACTATTCTCTTTGATAACAGAAACTTATCGGCATGACTAATCAATTCGCATCCGAAGTTGTAAGACAATCTATATATATAAAAATGAAATGGTGTATAATTGTAACGCTAAAACTCGAAAACGGCTGAACCAAATGAAATACTTCCTTTGGGGGATTTGTTTCTTATTACCACGCGCAGGTCATGTCTTAAAATCAGAACAAAATATTAAGGGGGCGTGGCACCTCCCATACAAACTGAATTTTTCAAGTTGAATATCTTCAAAAGTGTTTAAGGTAGGAACATGAAAATTGGTACAGAGCTACAGGATAACAGCACCACTCTCACCTATAAAACCGGGGGTTATCCAATAAGGGGGCGTGGTACCTCCCATACAAACTAAATTTTTTAAGCAGAATATCTGTGAAAGGGTTCAAGGTAGGGACCTGAAAATTGGTATAGACCTATATGGTATCAAAAGCCTTCTTACACATAAAAGAAGGGGTAATCGGAAAAGGGGGCGTGGCACCTCCCATACAAACTGAATTTTTCAAGGTGAATATCTTCAAAAGTGTTTAAGGTAGGAACATGAAAATTGGTATAGAGCTATAGGATAACAACACCATTCTCACCCATAAAACTTGGGGTTATCGAAAAAGGGGGCGCGGTACCTCCCATACAATCTTTAATTATTTTGGTTGTTAATCTATATACATATATAAAAATGAAATGGTGTTCAGTCGTCACGCGAAAACTCGAAAACGGCTGAACCAAATTATATACTTCCTTTGGGGGGTTTGTTTGTTATTACCACGCGCAGGTCATGTATTAAAATCAAAGTAAAATATTAGGGGGCGTGGTACCTCCCTTACAATCTTATTAATTCCACCATATTTTATATCTCATCTTATTAATTCCACCATAATTTATAGGTATCTCCTTTTTGTTTATTTCCCCCCTAGCGCGATATTTTCATTCTGTGTTGAATTGGTTTTTGTCGTAGCTGCGTACAAGCCAAATTTCTCAGAAACAAATGTCGCTGCATGGTTCAACGCAATGTTCAAATTGGGTCGTTTTTTTTGGGTTTCATACTAAACACATTAAAATGTTAAGAAGTTGCGTCGTTTTTTTTAATTTTTTTTAACGTATTACCATCTTGAATGCATATATATTTTTTAATAATCAATAAAAAGCATTGTATTTAAAACTGATTTAATGAAATTTGGTATTAAACGAAAATTCTTTGGGTATTTTTGTTTTAATAATGTGTATACCACGGATCTACGTGAAAGCCCACCGACTTCTGTTGGTGAAGTCTTAAGGTACGGGTACATCTAACGACACGACGCGACACGACCAAATAGTTGCCTATTTGATCAACATTGTTTTGTCGCTTCGTGTTGCGTGGTGCTGCTGTCGCTAGGTGTACTCCATAAGAACACATGCAAAGAATACTTGGTCGCGTCGTGTCGTGTCGCGTCGCGTCGCTAGGTGTACCCTTAGCTTTAGCTTTATAGTAACCGGACTGTTCCCGTGAGAAATGAGCGTAAGCCGGAGCGATATCTTCCAGAAGAATGCGGCTTTTATTTCAGGGTAAAAAATGCGAATTTTTTGCAATTTTCCATTGTAAATTTTTGGAGACGAACACACATTAAGTTTGAAGTTTTGCTTTGGTGTTACTCTTCGTGTTGCAATCGAACATGTAAAATTTAATGCGTCTTGGTTTATTGTGATATATCTTCTATATATATAAAAATGAAATGGTGTTCAGTCGTCACGCTAAAACTCGAAAACGGCCGAACCAAATCATATACTTCATTTGGGGAGTTTTTTTGTTATTACCACGCGCATGTCATGTTATAAAATCAGAACAAACTTTTTTCTCCAAGGTGAATATCTCTAAAAGGGACCTGAAAATTGGTACAGAGCTATAGGATAACAACACCATTCTCACCCATAAAACTGGGGGTTAACCAAAATGGGACGTGGCACCTCCCATACGAATAAAATACTTCATAGTCCATATCTCTGGAAGTATTCATGTTAGACCACTGAAATTTGGCAAGGGGTTATATGGGATCGATCCCTACCACATCCAAAAAAAAAACTGATGGTAACGAAAAAGGGAGCGTGGTACCTCCCATACGAATGAAATACTTCATAGTCCATATCTCGGGAAGAATTTAGGTTAGACCACTGAAATGTCATGAGGAGTTAAATAAGATTAATCCCTATCACCTCCAAAAAAAACTGGAGATAAGCAAAAAGGGGGCGTGGCACCTCCCAAACGATGGAAACATTTCATAGTCCATATCCCTGAAAGTATTTAGGTTAGACCACTGAAATTTCGTGAGGAGTTAAACAAGATTAATCCCTGCCACCTCCAAAAAAACTGGGGATAACGAAAAAGAGGGCGTGGTTCCTCCTATACGAAGGAGATAGGGATATGGATTAAAATAGATATAGGGATCGGGTTAGAGAAACATGCAGGGAAGTAAATTTGTGGCAGGACAACGTCTGTCGGGTCAGCTAGTATCTTATATAATGAAGTAGCAAAGTAATTGTTATTTACAGACCATTTTATTTAATAAACTGACAAACAGATGCACCAGGGTGGGCCAAAAAAAATTATTTTCTTTTTTTTTTGAAGGGCATACAGAAATTCGTATTCCTGAGCATAAATGGAAAAAAGTTACCGAATATGAGTTTTTTTACATAATGGGAAAGCGTGCCTCATCGCCATTTTTTGTTTTCGTGAAAATCTTCTAAGTAAACTAATATATCTTCTCACCCTGTATTTGCTGAAATTTAAACGGTCTACGAGTGACCATTACAAAGTTTTTCGAGGTCGAAAATTTACTAATTTCTGAAACCCATAAGGTTTCGGTTTCAGTCCTTGGTACATATACATAGAAGCTTATCAAGAAAACAAAAAAGGGCGATCAGGCATGCTTTCCCATTAACATTAAAAACTCATATTTAGTGATTATACTGCATTTATGGACACGAAAACGATTTTTTGTATGCACTTCGAAAAGAACCAAAATCGATTTTTTTGGCCCACCCTAATAAGTACGCACAACTTTTTAAAATTAAGAGAATAAAAGATGCGTTAACTTTCATGCAACAAAAATGGTGGATGCACAGGTAAACGTATGCTACATGTTATGCCGTTGTTGCTTCTCACTGATACTATGTAGGACCAGTAACAAAAAAAACTCTTGTAAGTAATAAAAAACTATATTGCAAACAAAGTCATAAAAACTGTGGAAAACAAAAAAGAAATATGAGCAACAGGAAATGAGCAGGCCACTGCCTGTTGAGAAAGTGGCAGCAAGAAAATAATCACTAAAAGAAAACAAACATAAAAGGTAGTACACTCCATTGCACATGAGTACCCCACTACGCACTATATGTATATAGCCGTAAACTGCAAACATGCATATATGCATCTATCTACGCATAGTCACGATAATGTAACTTCAGTAGCACTCCCGTGACACAACAAAACCAAGTAACTAGTTTTTTCAAAATGTTGGGAAATTAAGGGTTTGCGTAGCAGCCCATATCTCCGTCAAAAACCAACTTGTTCATACAACTTTTTCAATTATGACAAGATGAGACCCTAAAGTTTTTTATGCAAAGTTTTTTCATTTATTTTAGATTGTTACCATTTTTTGGCTTTCAAACAAAAAAAATTTTGTTTCACGACAAATCCAAGCGAGTTGATAGTTACTTGGGTTTGTTGTGCACTTTCATATAAAAACGAAATTGCATGCCGGAAGCAAATCCTTATTATTTGTTGGGTCTCACACTAAGTTTTCCTTGTTTATCTCCTCGATAGTCGAAATCCAAAGGAGAATCACTCTTGCTAACAAGTGTTACTTCAGAGTAAGTAGGAAATTGAGAAGTAAAGTCCTCTCTCGACAGACAAAGATCACGCGATGTACGGCTCGGAATCATGGACAGTGTTAAGAGAAGATGAGATGGCACTTGGAGTATTTGAGAGAAAAGTTTTCCGGAAGATTTATGATCCTTCCCGTTATGCCAACGGCGAGTATCGAAGGAAATTTAACGATGAGCTGTGCGAACTGTACGCAGAACTGACCATAGTGTAGCGAATTGAAACCCAAAGGCTCCGCTGGCTGGGTCATGTTATGCGAATGGACAATGAAGCCCCAACACAGAAGGTTTTCTTATCGACACCCGATTTGGGCAGCAGAGGAAGGGGGATACATCGAATGAGATGGAAACAGCAAGTGAAGGATAACTTGAACTCTCTTCGTATTTTCAATTGGCGTCAGTTGTCGCTAAAAAAGAACGTGGTTTGATACGAAGCGGCCAAAATTGCCTAAGCTGTTAAAAGCCAATAAATAATGATTATTATTATTATTATAAGGCCTTATTACACCGCGACCATTAGTACGATCTTTTGTGTGACCTATCAGCTTATTGCTGTATGTGGAGGCTCTTTATAAATTTGAGCACCTCCTCAGGTTTTTTATTCCATATTACGAACGGGTTGAGAGTGACCCCACCTAGGTAGCAGACTCTCTTTCTGGCTAACGCAATGCATTCGCAGAGTATATGAACCGGCGTTTCATCGTCCAGTTCGCAAAACCAACAAATTGTTGTATCTGACAGATTCAGCTTACTCAGCTGATAACGCAGACCGCAATATCCCGTAAAATACCCAGTGAGGGTTCTTAGATCCATCCTCCTTAGATTAATGAGCCTGGCTGATGCTCTTTGTGAGGGTTCTATAAAGAGTTTGGCCTGCCTCTGCCCTAGGCTGCTAAGCCAATGCTGCCGAAACTGTTTATTTTCCAGTTGTTTATGGTCTCCTTTGCGTGGGCCTTCATGAGTTCACAAAAGGGTTCCGGACCATAAAAAGCTGTTAGAGTACCATGTTTTGCCAGGAGATCTAATTTTTCGTTGCCGTCATGCCCTGGGACCCAACCTAACAAAATTTTGTTTTTGGCTCCCAGATCATTAAGGGCCGCGACGCACTCATCGACAAGCTTCGAGGTTATAGTGTAAGACTGCAAGGCACGTAGGGCGGCCTGACTGTCCGACATAATGTGGATTCGCCCAGAGGATAGTCTTCTTCGGAGGCATTCTCTGCCACGAAATTCTATTGCGTGGATTTCCGCTTGAATGATAGTGGGGTAGTTACCCATCGGTACCGATTTTTTGTAATTTGGTTCATAGATACTAGCTCCCGTTTTACCATCTTCCAGCTTCGATCCATCCGTATTACAAATCTCCGAATCGAATTCAGCATAAGGATTCCCTGCGTCCCAGAGCGCCCGATCTTCGATGGAAACTTCAAAGTTTCCTGAGCATAGGAGTTATTGCATCACTTACCTGCAATATAGGACTATTTATAAAATTCTTGACTATCTTCATATGAGTGGCTCGGTGCCATCCTTGCCTAACCCTCAATTTAGTAATTTCCTAATAATTAGTGAATAAGTTAATAGGTAATTAAAAATTAAACAGCCTAAAGCCAGAAATGCTTAACCCTCACAATCTTTATTATGCGAAAAAACAATATTTAAAGAATGAGAATAGTTTGGAGTATTTCTAAGTAGTATAGCATAATAACTCCATATAAAAAATTTCGAGGGTTAGGCAAGGATGGCACTGAGCCACTCATATGTCCTGTCATATTTCCGATTTTTAGATCGGAAATCTTATGAAGTCTTAATGCAGCGAGTGTGGCCTCCTTCTCTATTAGAATAGGGAAAGGAGGTATTCCCACAAGGGCACTTAAAGCATCAGCACGGCACGTTCTCATTGCAATAATGATAAAACCTGGTTGAATATACTTTCTAGATTCTCACCATCAGCGTGCCAAGATTAGACCTCCCCGATAGTGGGCTGCACTTGAGGAAAAAGAGTCTCTTGCCCTGCGTCTGACTCAAGACTTAAAAGTTTTCTTGCACTACCATAACTTTCAGATATAACATAAAAAAGTCCTTACTTCTCCTGCAAAATGTGTTCTGGTTCGCCACCTGATGCTGGTAGCTTTATCCCTGCAATAATTTTAAAATTATATCAAATACTTTTCTTATAACAATAAGGTAAATCCATCATCTTTAAAACTTACTTGGTTTTGTGAAATAATCACATACATTTTTTTAGGAAATTCTAATAATTCTTGATTAACAAATGAGTTTTAATGGTTTTTGCATTAATAAGGGATCGAAACTAAAAGAGAAACTTAGAGCGACGATTAGAAATTGATTTCTAATGAGTTTTTGTAAAAAAAGCCCAGTATTTGTTGTAAAATTTTCAGTTACTCAAAAAAGAACACGAGTTACTTGGTTTTGTTGTGAACTAAATTCTTGATCCAGTGCATTTTAAGTTGCTTGGTTTTATAATTTTTTGTTTTAAGGTACTTAGAAACAAGATAGGAAGAAACGGATCGATGTCCCTGATAGATTTTTTAACGGGACTCCGAAAATTCGTAGAACAACGAAACCAAATAACTTACACTTACTGGGTTTTGTGATGTCACGGGAGAGCAGCTTAGGTTTTAACTAGAGAAAAGTATACCAGCAGCGAAAGCAACCAGTTAAAATCTACTTTACAACTAGCTTGTGCACCAGGCTTAACTAGTCAGTCTTTCGTCTTTTTTCCATAAAAGCAACTGATATTTTTTACGTGTTGATGTGCAACGAGATGCCAATTGTCAGATTTTTACTACTAGTAATGATACAGTAGAATCATACTGGTTGTGAATTACCAGTTCCATGCAAGTTTAGAAAGCACTGTATATGGTCTAGTATGATTTCAACAAAATTCCCATACTAGTTCAAAACGCATTGAACCTCGACTTTTGACTAACTTCCCGGCAACCTAGAAACTTGAAATTTAGCAAGAAGTTGCGTGAAAGGTCACAACACAATTCGTAAAAATAAAAATTTCGATAGGTGGCGCGCTGGTCGATATAATTGAAAATCTCTGAAACACACGGGAAATCTTGCGATCGATTTTTGAGTAACTTCCCGCTAAGCTATAGACTTGAAACTTACCACATTTATCAGAACCCGGTGACAATGCAATCCCTCATCAAAAAATTTCCAGTAGGTGGAGCACGGATCGAGATATTTGTAAAATTATATTTCAATCAGAAATCTTGCGATCGACTTTTAACTAACTTACTGGCAACCTAGGGAGTTGAAATTTAGCACGTAGTTGCGGGCACGGTGACAATACAATTTGAAAAAATTAAAATTCCGAAAGGTGGCGCGCTGGTCGAAATAATTGAAAATCTCTGAAACACACGGGAAATCTTGCGAACGGTTTTTGAGTAACTTCCCGTTAAGCTATAGACTTGAAACTTGACACATTCATCAGAACCCGGTGACAATGCAATCCCTCATCAAAAAATTTCCTGTAGGTTGCGCACTGATCGAGATATTTGGAAAATTCGATTACAATCAGAAATCTTGCGATCGAATTTTATCTAATTTAATGGCAACCTAGGGAGTTGAAATTTAGCACGTAGTTGCGGACACGGTGACAATATAATTTGAAAAAATTAAAATTCCGAAAGGTGGCGCGCTGGTCGAAATAATTGAAATCTGAAACACACGGGAAATCTTGCGAACGGTTTTTGAGTAACTTCCCGTTAAGCTATAGACTTTTTTTATTTTATTTTATATTATTTTATTTTATTTTATTTTATTTTATTTTATTTTATTTTATTTTATTTTATTTTATTTTATATTATTTTATTTTATTTTATATTGTTTTATTTTATTTTATTTTATTTTATTTCTTTATTTCTTACAGCCTAACTTAATATAAACGCACGGACTGCGTTTTCTGTCAAAAATGTCTCATGCACATACAACTTGTATGGGGGCAACCGAATTTGATCACACGGCCTAAAAACCTATTTTGATTTCCAATTTTTGTTCTGCGTGACATTTCGATATGACGTTTATTCAAACGCCCGCACATTTATTTCGGTTACAAGGAAAAAAGTCGTGCATGTACGTGCGGCAAACGCACGGAGTGCGTTTATATTAGGTCAGGCTGTTGAATAGCAGCTATTATTTTTATTCACATAAGGATAGGTTAGGTTAGGTTGCAAGGGCAGGACAAAGTACCTAGACTCCGTTCTTCACTTAGGCCATTAAAATAGGCTCATTGTGATACCCTATACGATATCTACCGACCTCCATGCCCCTGAAACGTGAGCAAGCCTTCCCCAAACGCTGACAACTACACAACTATGTAAATGAGCCGATCCGACAACCCTAAAAAGTACAAAGCACTCTCAGCTATGATATGGCACCACTAATCGAGTTGAATGATCTTCAGAAGGCTCACACGGACGTGCTACCGCCAACGCTAAGGAAAACAGATTCACACCCAAGGCAGGGAATCGAACCATTTCGTGGATTCCATGAATTGAGATAACGCCTTTATTTCCATTTTTGATACCACAGCGAGGTCAACGAGAAACCTTTTGGCCGAGGATAGCCAACCGTCTTCTGCTGGGTGCGGGACATTAACATATCAGATGCTTAACACTCTCCTTCTCTTTAGTACATCTGTAACTGCGACAGTAATCATGACACATTACACCCGTTCTAGTACCATGCGCGCCTATTAAACAGTGCCCTGGAGAACCCTAGCCAGGAATGAAATACCCGATTTATTAGCGTTCAGCAGGGGGCATAGACACGACGTTTTTAACTGCACCGTGTATTTTCAGCATTTCCGCTTGGCACACGTTGTAGTGGTCAAGAAGACGGAACGAGATATCTAGTCCCAGAGCCGGTGAAAAGATACCTCCTCCCCCTTAGTATGTGGTCTGTTATCCCATTCTTGTCTTGGTGGTATTCTCACCTCGTAGTTCCTAACAAACACGTTATTTGACTTGAATAGTCAGTATGTGATGGTATGTTAACAGAAGCGTGAGCGCGCAGGTTGTGGCGTGCCCACCTGGTCCATGTATCCAACGCCGGTGTCCCGTATTCGCAAAGCTGTGATCACTTCTGCATCCTTCGCCACCAAATCAAGTGGTGGTAGATACAGCATGGTGTTTAAAGGTCCAGTCGGGGTGGACCCCGGTTATGCAGAGTTCTGAAATCCTTTGGACTTTTTGTAGGTGTTTGAGGTAGGTACGTGTCCTTATTTAGTACAGGCCACCAGCCCAGCTCCCCATAGAGTAGAATCGGGCGAACAATGGGGGCACACCACACCGATTGCTCTCTTGCAAGTAAACAACGCACATGTTCGCATATCACCGATGATATCTGCGATATAAAACGGTGAATATTTCCTCAAACTCTTTGTAACTTAATGTAAACAGCTTTATCTATAGTATGCGATTGGGCGAAACCTTCAGGTAGCCCTAAACCCCGAGAAAACCGAACTGGTCCTCTCCACTATAAGGTATAAAATACCGAATCTAATATAACCAAAAATTGGGAACACGATTTTGGCATTCAGTGACAAAGTCAAGTATTTAGGAGTTATTCTAGACAAACAACTACTCTGGAGTGACAATATAACAGAACGAGTTAAAAAAGGCAACATGTGCGTTGTTTACTTGCAAGAGAGCAATTGGTGTCTCGTGCCCCCAAAATTGTAGGTACACTGGATCTACATAACCATTGTTCGCCCGATTCTACTCTATGGGGTGCGGGGCTGGTGGCCTGCACTAAATAAGAACACGTACCTACCTCAAACAGCTACAAAAAGTCCAAAGGAGAAGAAAAGAAGATAAATTACACATACGTGTATTGCTTTTTGAAATCTTTTCGGATTTGAAGGTCTGTAGGCCCTATAATGGAACATTTTTTTTGGACGGACTTAATCGCCTTCAGGCTATTTTAAGTAAGTAAGGAAAATTTTTTTAAAAAAGTCTTTGGGGATGGTTAGATAAGTACCCTTTGATATTAAAATTGAGGGGCACGAGGCAGATATTTTTTTTTTAAATACGTCGTAAAATACCTATTATTTAATGCCCATATTTGCATATCTCTTTTTTAGGTCCAAGATAGTGGTCATGCAGCCATGATAATGTTAAAAGCTATTGCCACCTCCAAATTTTCAAATCGTCGGTGATCATGCAAAACAACGTAATGGATATCTAAGATACAGCGCAAGCGACATTTCTGACAAACCCTTTTAAACCCCTGCCATTAAGACTTATTTTTTTTTTATTCTAAAGAAAACTTCTTTAGCGTTGGAAATTAATTAAAAGAATCGATCTTGATCGGAGTTGTCTTGAAATTCAATAATTTGTAGCTGCAAACCAGTGAAACTAGATTGTCACAAACGTCGTTTTTAAAATGTGCATTACGTCATTTTGGAGAATCATCAACGAAATGTGATCGTGAGTTTGCATCCAATATAATTCTTCGTTTTTTACAGCTGCTGTATACCAACAAAACTTTAAAGCTGAAAACAGGAACGACTTCCGTTTCGCGTTGCGTGACATTTAATTTTTGCCAGCTGAGATAAAATTACGTAGATCAATGAAACCTGTCTTAGAACCGCTTTTCAACGCGCGTCAGCGCAGAGACAACCAAGTTCTATCTTTTTGCGTGCGATGACATAATCAGCTGATTTTTTCTTGTATATTTTCGTTCATTTTGGGATACTTTTCGGGCTTGCGCGGTCTTGCAAAGTTATAAATGTCACGCAAAGCAATAACACTGTATTTGTACATAACGTACATCTTGCCTTCCCCAAGTACATTAATATTTAAAAATGGAGCCTATTTTCCTTGCTGACGCAATAACTCAAGAACGGCTGGACCGAATTAAACGAAATTTTTCACATAGTTTTTGATTGAGCCCGACATGGTTTATGGCCAAAAAAGTATAAAAATCCGGGAAGGTTTTGGAGATATCCCGCAAAATGTGGACCAGGGTAACCTTATAACGTGTTCATACAATATGGGTATCAAATGAAAGGTGTTGGCGAGTGCTTTAACACGGTGTAGTTATTAGTCCCATATGAGACCCCGTTTTCGAGGTATTCCCAAAAATATGGACCGGGTGTGGCCCTAGACGGGTTTCCTACAATATGGGTGTCAAATGAAAGGTGTGGACGAGTGCTTTAACATGGTGTAGTTATTAGTCCAATATGAGACCCCGTTTTCGAGGTATTGCCAAAAATATGGACCGGGCGTGGCCCTAGACGGGTTTCCTACAATATGGGTGTCAAATGAAAGGTGTTGACGAGTGCTTTAACATGGTGGAGTTATTAGTCCCATATGAGACCCCGTTTTCGAAGTATTGCCGAAAATATGGGCCAGGTGTGGCCCTAGACTGGTTTCCCACAATATGGGTGTCAAATGAAAGGTTTTGACGAGTGCTTGAACTAGGGATAGGGATAGGGATAGGGATAGGGATAGGGATAGGGATAGGGATAGGGATAGGGATAGGGATAGGGATAGGGATAGGGATAGGGATAGGGATAGGGATAGGGATAGGGATAGGGATAGGGATAGGGATAGGGATAGGGATAGGGATAGGGATAGGGATAGGGATAGGGATAGGGATAGGGATAGGGATAGGGATAGGGATAGGGATAGGGATAGGGATAGGGATAGGGATAGGGATAGGGATAGGGATAGGGATAGGGATAGGGATAGGGATAGGGATAGGGATAGGGATAGGGATAGGGATAGGGATAGGGATAGGGATAGGGATAGGGATAGGGATAGGGATAGGGATAGGGATAGGGATAGGGATAGGGATAGGGATAGGGATAGGGATAGGGATAGGGATAGGGATAGGGATAGGGATAGGGATAGGGATAGGGATAGGGATAGGGATAGGGATAGGGATAGGGATAGGGATAGGGATAGGGATAGGGATAGGGATAGGGATAGGGATAGGGATAGGGATAGGGATAGGGATAGGGATAGGGATAGGGATAGGGATAGGGATAGGGATAGGGATAGGGATAGGGATAGGGATAGGGATAGGGATAGGGATAGGGATAGGGATAGGGATAGGGATAGGGATAGGGATAGGGATAGGGATAGGGATAGGGATAGGGATAGGGAAAGGGATGTGGGGATAAGAATGCAGGTAGACTAATTTTTGGCAGGACAACGTCTGCCGGCTCTGCTAGTCGACTTTAAATAGTTTTCTACCACAGCTTTGACGTTTGTATGACTAGATACATAAGTAAACATCTCTCAGGTAAACCGAATATCATCATCGCAGTTCAAATATATTTAACACACGTTCATAAGCTAGCATTAAAATACTTTAAACGGATGCTACAGTTAAAACAGTTGTGGTTCGAACTAGTGCGTGTGTCAGTATGTTTCCTATATATAAGTACATCTGTACAGTTTTATTGAAAAGCGGATTCCTGTTCGATGATGGCTGGGAAGACATTAGTTCTTTGTCAAGTTATGAATTTGTTGACATCTCTCTTAAAAAGTTTAAGATTTTATAAAATATATTAAACGTGAGTGTGCGCGTATTGTGCCAGTACCGAAGGTAATAGGTAAAAATTGAGTCGGTTATAAAGTGTCATAGTGTGCCAAATTTAGCTGTGTTGTGTTTAAGTTATTCTGTTTTTTATCATCCTAAGCTTTGCATGCACATAAGTCTACATCTTTTATACTCTTTATTTCGAGGTGCTTACAGGTGAGTTCAGAATCTTCCTCAATTTTTACCGGCACCCACTTGTGGAGCCAGAGAAAGAAGGAGAATATCACTCCGATCGAAGGATCACGTGTACAGACTTGCGTGAGTCCGTGCTCATGTACGATTTGTCGTATAATGTTTTAATTTATGTCATACTAACAGACCCAGCAGACGTTGTCCTGCCCAAATATAAGCTTGCTTGCATTTATAAAATGTGACTCGCCCATTTCATTTCAGCTCCACATCCTTCCTCCCGCCCACCACACCTTATTCCTTTTCATATGTTTTTCTCTTTTCATATTGTTTTTCGAATTGTCATCCATATCCATATCCCTTTCTCAATCCCACTCCCAAAAGGACTTAAAATAACTCCCCTTTCAAACTCTTATCAACACCTTTCATTTTAGACCCATTTTTCACAAAAACCACGTTTTGGTCAATATCTAGAAACCTTGGTCTTATAAGAGAAAAATAGCTAAACCATGTTAAATCACTTGTCACCACCTTGCATTCGATACCCATATCGCACTAATATCATCGAGGGCCCCTCCGGGTTGACATTTTGATCAATATCTCGAAAACGGGGTCTCATATTTACCATGACCATTTAAAAAACCATTTTAAAATACTCTCATTTGATGCCCATATTGAATGAACACTTTATAAGTTTACCCTGGTCCACATATTGAGGGATATCTCCAAAACCTTTTCAAATGCCTTTATTTTTTTAGCGTATAACCATTTCGAGCTGATTCAAAATCTACGTTCAAAATTTAATTGAATTATCTCCAGCCGTTATGAAAATAGATGTTAGCATAGATGCAACAAAGTCCAAATGACTCTATTATCGATAAATATATCGAAATGAACCGAAGTCTAAATGATAGCTGTGACCTTTCCCTTTCGTTTGATACCAATTTTGTGCAAATACTCTAAAGCTTACGCGAAACCACATTTTGACCGATAACTCTGTTATCGAAATATATCAAAATCCAAATGAAAGCTGTCGTAAAAATCGGGGCATTAGTTAAGACGTAAAAGATTCCCAAACATTAACAGTCACTCACAAACTTACGTTTTTATATTTATTTATTTTTTAAACCACGTAAGGGACAGTTTGGTCAAAAATGAGATTTGCTTACCAGGGCTTCTGGGTACCTGGATCCATTTGGGGTTTGTGCAATAGAATATCAAAAAAACGACCTTTGAATTTGACCCACCACATAGTGGCTCGTACAAAAGTAAAACAATTTTTTGTCTTTACTGTAAAATTTGAGTGACTGCATTTACGTGGTTTTGCATTTGTTCGTTACGTCGTTTCGTATAAACACTGACGATATACGTATGTAATTATGTAAGTTATTGCTATTTCAACTACTTCAGTGACTATCAACTTAACAAAAAATAAATGTATTTAATTTCCAAAACAGTAAGGCTTTAAATCGATCTTGCAGACGAGCTTTATTTCGACCATAATACCCACCTACCACAAAAAGGAACTTAACCAAGCGTACAAACCGACCAGCAACCACAAAGGCTGGACATTTTCAAACATGTTTTGCCAAATTTGTTGTCTCACTCTTACATATTGCTGTTTTTGCTAGCAGACATTTATGTAAACGTATTTAAGTGGAGTAGCCACAATTTTGGTGCTATGGTGGCTACACACACACAGACAGGATGGTGAGTTACTTGTCGGCTCGGTTGGCAGGAAATAAAATTACCGACGAAGTGAAAAAATTAAACGAGTTTAGTTTTTGCACATTATCATAACTTTCTCCGCTTGTGGTTCCGCTGATACCAGCTGTTATTCACATGAACGTTCCCCCGACTTCCATTCGACTGCGAGCCCGGCAAAGGTTCAGCTGTGTAGGTACATGTGTAAGTACAAATAAACCCATATATAATGTGCCCTGTAGCTAAATTTAAAGACGAACGATTTATTTTACTATGTGTATATTAAGTCAATTCGGCTTCGCCCCGAGTTTGATATTTTGAAAATGATTTTAACATTGGGGTACCATACGATGAGTTTTAAGGAACTTTGTTTAATTCAGAACATAATGACCATGAAAAACAAGTTAATTAACTTGTAATGAAAGCCAAAGAGAAAACAAATTGTTGCCTGCTTCTTGGTTTGTTTATAAAAAGGGTATTATAGAAAGAAAAAAAAATTATCTGCGCGACATTGAAACCCTCAGCTAGAAGACCTCGAAAACTTCGTTCTGCAAAAAAAAAAAAAATAGATTTTTTTTAAATTCATTTCCAAAATTAACGATCACACTCGTATTTTCTTTATTCGAAAAAATAAATTTTGTATGGAATAACTCGTTTTTTTGTGAGCGTGTATTTCAGAAAGCGTAAGACATAGGTTCATACTTCAGAATAGGCAATTTTACATCAGAAACCGTAAAATTAATTTCAGAATAATCAACCGTACTTAAGAAAGCCTAAATTGTACCTCAGAATTCGTAAAATGTGCTTCGAAAAAGTCAAATGGACTTCGGAAATCATAAATTGTACTTCACAAGCCGTAAATCGTTCTTCAGAAACTGTAAAATGTATTTCAGAATAATCAATTGTACACCAGGAATCTCTTCTGAATTACAATTTGGTGTTACAAAGTTACAACTTATTACTCTGAAGTACATTTTCGATTTCTGAAGAACGTTCGGAAAAGATGTAGTAATATAAAGTAGTATAAAATCGTTGTATAATTTCAGTTCCTTTCTATATTTGAGGAGCTTCAAACCAAAATGCAATAAGTTACACATAAAAAGTTCGTAGATAAATGAGAAAATATGATTACGGGGAAATGGATAGATATTTTCAAAAAACATTTATGACATTATACCAGTTATATAATAACAAACATATGCCCAATAAATTACATTTATCGGATAACTAGATTTAAAGTTAAAGCAGAAAGTTGTTTGGATTTATTTCGTTTTGGTGTGAAAATTTATATTTATTGCGTTTTGGTTTGATTGCTTCTGAAGATATTGCGTTTTGGTTTGAACGTTTTTGAATAATCAGAGAATGGGGCTTGTGGTGTCATTTTGTATACTAAGTAACGATAATGCAAAAAATAGCAATATTTTGCAAAAATTACCTAATATAGGAAAAATGAAGACACTCTCATAATCTACGGCTAAAAATAGAGTTCACGTGTTTTAGCCAAGGTCTGAAACCGATTGAAATAACGTTCCGGTTTCGGTTTCGGTTTTTGCAACGTGTTTCGGTTTCGGTTCCGGTTTCGTTCTTCAAAATTTATTTCGGTTTCGGTTACGGTTTCGTTCCGGTTTCGGTTCCAAATAAAAACAGGAAAACAAAAATTTTACTACTAAAATACTCATGTACCTATGTAGCTACGAAATAGGTCTGAATTTTCATAACTTTTTTCCTGCGGCCATGATGGGATTTCTCCAATATAATAATACATTTATTAACGCTATGCATGGATGAAATTTCTGCAAAACAAATTCCTAAAGTTAACTCTACTTTTTTATTAAAATGGAAGCCAAATGAAATGTATAAATCGTTAAAAACATTAAAATTAGTGGCGCTTTCCGAGAACATTTATTTTTCGGATCTCGTAAATTTGTTTCGGTCGCTTCATTCAACTATAGTCAAACTTCCTCTTTCAGAATTTTGATACTGATGTCAAAACGTGGCTCGACAATCTTCCATGTAAACTTTCAGGGTACCTGCTTGTAAAAGGAAGTACCTATGTGCCCACTCACAGAAGTAAGGTATTGAAAAAATTCAAAACCGTTTGGAACCGGTTCCGGCATTTGAAACGGTTTCGGTTTCGGTCTTTTCCAGATCAAAATAACGGTTACGGTTTCGGTTTCGGTTTTGAAAAATTAATCGGTTTTAATCGGTTAAGGTTACGGTTTCGGTTTCGGTTTTGAAAAATGAATCGGTTTTAATCGGTTAAGGTTACGGTTTCGGTTTCGGTTTCAGTCCTTGGTTTTAGCGTTTTTATGTGCCATTTCAAAATAAAAAATTCTATACATAGTTTAGTTTTCACTTTAGTAAATGTAAAAATCGTATGGAGTTATTACCTTTTGTTGTGAATCGTATTTTTAAGAGCTATACAGAATAGCTAAAATATGTGGTTACATAGATTTCAGAAGGGGAATTCGAGTCTCATCAATATCTCAAAAAAAAGAAAAAGAGTTGGAAAT
Organism: Campiglossa producta; assembly: GCA_964058755.1. Taxonomy (NCBI): domain Eukaryota; kingdom Metazoa; phylum Arthropoda; class Insecta; order Diptera; family Tephritidae; genus Campiglossa; species Campiglossa producta. The sequence goes on along the minus strand of CAXKVI010000003.1, from coordinate 40,736,471 downwards.
TTATTGCGTTTTGGTTTGAAGCTCCTCATTTAGATCAGTACTACAATTAAGTTTTTTGAAACTAGTAGTGTTTTGTATTCTTAAGACCTTAAGGCTCACATTTAGTATGGCTGTTTCATCAATGATGGCACTACTGTAAATACTCCATAAATAGTTAAGTTATTTAGCTTTTACTTTTGCTGAGAAATTTTATTATGAGACTACTTTTCTAAAATCCAACAGTGATACCAGATCGTGGCAAATTATCCTTTTTGAGGGATACTAGACTCAAAAATTTTATGAAAATGAAACAAGGAACATTTCAAGTCTCTCATATAAACTTCTATCTGCAATACTCTCTATTAAAAGTACGTTAAATTCCTTGAGAATTTTGTGTGATTTTTTCTATTCATGATGGGGGAAATTAAGGACATTTTTTCAATTTTTTTTTTAAATTTAACTGAGATTATCTGGCATTACTGCAATCCGAGCGATTAAATAGTTGTTTTATGTATTGTCGGATATAAATGACATGCATTAAAGAAATATATTTATTTCAACATTCTATTCAATCAGTAAAATTTATATTGGGGTTTCCTGCATGGTAAGTGTGTAGGTGGTGGACAGCGTGTATTCAACAGAAGGGTAGGTACATGTAGAAACCAAAAACTTTAAACATTTCTAATGGGGGCTTTGTACTTTAATCCGGTGCTCTATTTCCTACATCCTGTGCTCTTATTCTTCTATTTTGAAAGTAAAATTTTATATAGTTTTTATATATCTACAAAGATAATATATTAATGAATGTGCTTATGTAAATCTGCTGTTGACATTCATGTATGTATGTTATAAGCATATTAGAGGTATTCTTATTTGTTCGGGAAAAATTAAAATCCTTAATTTAAGGAGTGCTGGCCGGACTATTTTGCTTTTTAGTATTAAAAACCAACGTGTGAAGTTTGATAGCTGTTAGATAACATTTGTTGGGCCTGGAAACAGTCTGCAGTTTTATATTTGTTCTCATGCAATATTTAAGATTATTCATATTTTTTGACGGTTTTATATGCATAAAACTATATTTTTTTAAGAAAAACCAAAATAGCCTAACCCTGTCACTGGCCGCAACCCCTGACCATAACCCTACCCTCAACCCAAACCCTAACCCTAACTCTTGCCTTATTCTTCATATTTACATCAGGATTTACCATCACGTTTCTAAGGCCAATTTTCATTCGTGTCTAGCAGTGTTTTAATTTAAAATGTGACCGGTGCCCTATTGTGGATAGAGCATGATATTTTAAAATTTGAATTGAAAAAATCGGACCAGGGGATTTTCTGTTGGAATTTTATTATGTATATTCATATTCATAATCATAAATACAAACTTTGAATTATAACAGCATATCAAATCTTTTATAGCTTTTATGAATAGGGGGAAATCTATCCCCCAGCGGCTTACCTACAGGGTTGCCACCTGTCTAAGTTATTATTTTTTTTTTAATATTAAGAAAATTACCTCAATATGGATTTCAATGATATTTTCGGCCCTATACCAAAGATATTTTCAAGCAGAGTCGCCCCGGCATTTTTCTTTCGTATATGGACCACTATTTTGGGAATTGCTAAAAGGTATCTAATGTAAAGTATTTTTGACCATATTCCAAGTAAGATATTTTCGGGAACATATTGACGGATGTGGATGAAATAAGGCGCATGGATAGTATGCTTCATTGATAGATTTTATTGTTGGGCGTTGCTATTGGGTACAGTTTACAGGGTTGCCAGCTGTCTGAATTTTTCTAACAATAAAAAATGTGGACAAAATTATCAAAAAAAATCCGAAACAAAACATTTTGTTACATCGAACCCTAGCTGCCTAACATGCTTAAGTCACTTGATTCTCGCGTTTGATCTTTTTGCGGTTAGTGCTTGATATGTTTTGGAAATATATTTTGGAAAGCTTATGGTCAATTGTAGGCATTGTAACATTGCCAATTCTCTTCAAACACTCAAAACTCCACGATATTTTGTGCACTAAACCAAAAACGTACATGTTTTTTTAAGAAAAGAGTTTCATAGAATTTCAAGCTGATATTTCTTAGAATAAAAGAAAAAATTTATAGTTTCTAAGAAAATTATTTTACAATTTATGAATGAATTTATGCTTTCTGAGGATTTGTTTACATATTTTAAGAACAAGTACTTATATTCTAAGAAATATTCTTAAATGTCTATGAAAAAGTTCTTTGGAGTGGTTTTAATGAACAATTCTTAAAATCCATGTACTTTTTCTTTGGAAACATGAACTTTTTTTGGTTCAGTGTGAGCTTTGAAAATATAGTGCATACTTTTGTTTATTTTTCACAAGTTTACAAGTTACAAATGCAAACTTTATTTCTTTTCTACGTCAAAAACTGCGAAGTTACGAGCTTAGGAAGATTACGCGACAACTTCGAAAAGGAAAAATGGGGCGACAGATTTTGATTGAGCGCCTCACAATACATGGCTATGCTTGTAACGGATTACCAGATCAGACATTTTTTTGTTAACTGTAAGGCTAGATTCGTCGTTGATCTCCGATTTTCCCATTTTACTCCGTATTTTCCCATTCTGTTCGAGGAGGGTAGGAAAATGGTTTGCTAGTACCTAAAATGAGATATGGTCAACTAAGTCTACACTAGCGATTATAGACATATCAAAGTTAATATTAAGATTCGCAAATTTTACAATAATTTTTTCGTCATTCTGAAAAAAACAGTAACACTATAAAATATATATATATGTATTTATATAACATAAGGTAAGTGGCTATAATTACGTGGCAGTACCTTATTCCGTGGTATTTTGATTTTTTCGGCCAAATAATTATTTGAAAGTTATTCTAATGAAACTAAGAATGCAGTCATGAACATTTATCTTTAAATAATATAAATCGACATAAATATTTTTTTTCTAGCCTATATTTAATCAATAACACACGATCTAAAGATGATACTTTGGATAAAAAGCATTTTGTATGGGGATAGCTTAAGTAAAATGATAAGGAGTCCAAAGAAAATTCTTAAGGTTGTAAAAAATCAATCGTATGCTTTTATTTAATTTTTCTTACAATTTTATATTCAATGAACATTTATTAACTATTTTTTATAACCTCCAAATAAAATAAAACAATTTCTTCTACTCTAAATTTAATAATTCTTACCCACGGTACACCATTTGTTTTTCAATGTACGTAATTGCGTGGGTACCACGGAATTAGGGTATTTTAATATTTTTTATTTTCTTTATTATAATAAACTTTTTATAAGAAAACCTACCGCAATAAGTAATTTTATCACTAAATAAAGCCCCAAAGAAAATCCTGACGTAATTCCGTAGTATATTTTTTTTTACGTATTCTTCAATATTTGAGCCGTAAATATCTGTGGCGCGCAATATTTTAACGAAATATTGACGTTATTGAATTTTTGCAAATTCGTTATTTCCCAATAAAAAAAAATAATTAAGCATTTAACTTCTTTATCATTATTTGGAATTCACATTTATAATAAAAATATAAATTATAATAAAAATCTCGAATTACCGTTCAAATCGCTACCACGGATTTATGTACCACGTATTTTTTCCTTATTACAGCAGCTAGGCGCAAAGCACGGTCTTTCGGTCGAGCCATTTAAAAATATATTTTTTGCATATAATTTATTTTAAAGCTTAAAGCACATTTTTAATTTATTTGTTATGTGTTAATGAAACCAAAAAAAGTATTACTGAATTAAATTTGTTTATTATTTTAAAGCTTCATGTTAATTGAAGCTATTTTTATTTTATTGCTGATTCATTTTCAAAGCCTTATATAATTTAAGAAAAAGAGATACTTTTAATGAATAAAAACAAAAAATACAAAAAAAAATTATTAAAATAAAAAAAAAAACAAAAAAAATAAAAAAATATATTGAATGAAATTTTTATATATTATTGAAGCAACTTTTTTAAATTTATTTTAAAGCTTAAAGTACATTTTTTATTTATTTGTTATGTGGTAATGAAACCGAAAAAAGTATTTCTGAATTAAATTTTGTTATTTGTTTTTAATTAATTTTAATTGAAGCTAGCGGAGTGTAATGGAGTGTGGTTGCTAAGTGACCTTGCTCAATCCCGACTCTTGCGTCCTCGTTCGTGCACTCTGGGCAACGGGAGCTACCTAGGCTCGCGGCAGAAAGAGAGGAGCCCCGGTGGGGCCACTCTGACATACTTGGTTTAAGGGCTCACCGAGGTTTTTACGTAGCGTCTGTTCATCATGAGGTGCGGCTGCAAGTAGCCGTCTGTCTTGAAGCAAGCGGCTCGCTATATATATGTGTAAATATTTTCCAAAAACCGCGAAACGCGTTGTGCGCTGGGTTTGGGACCCGCCACGTAAAAAACTTAATTCCAATGAAAACAAATTCAAAGCCTCGGATGAGAACCCCCTTTAATGTTGACGACCCGGCAAAACGAATAAGGCATAATTATTTGGATATTAGGGCATGTAACGGGAATGTCCGGACCCTTTCAAGGGACGGTACCGCTGCCCGACTGGTTGATGTCCTCGTAGGCGCAAAGGCCGACATCACCGCCCTGCAGGAAATGCGATGGACGGGGCAAGGAAAGACGACCATCGGTCCTTGTGACGTATACTACAGTGGCCAGACACGCGGCAAAGCGCGTGGTGTAGGATTCGTGGTGGGAAAGAGACTTCGCCGCCAAGTATTAGCGTTCACTCCTGTGGACGAGCGTCTCGCTGCGATCCGCATCAACGCGAGGTTTTCCAACATAACATTTATCTGCGCCTATGCGCCGACTGAGGATACGGACGACGCAGAGAAGGACTCCTTCTACGATAAACTTGAACAGACTTATGATCGCTGCCCCCAGCATGATATCAAAATCGTGCTCGGCGACTTTAATGCCAAGGTGGGCAAGGAAGGAGTCTTTGGTCCTACAGTTGGAAAATTCAGTCTCCACGATGACTTCGCCGCTGCTCGCAATATGGTCATCAGTAGTACCAGGTTCCAGCATAAGCGAATACACCAAGCCACATGGCTGTCCCCTGATCAAAGAACTAGAAACCAGATGGACCATGTCTTGATTGAGGGCAGATATAGCTCCACCGTTCTGGACGTGCGTACACTGCGTGGTCCCAATATTGACTCTGACCATTATCTTTTCGCAGCCAAGATACGCACACGCCTCTGTACAACGAAGAAAGTGCGCACAGTAACGGAAGGAAAGTTTGACGTCGAGAAGCTGCGCATGACACAGACAGCTGATAATTTCAAAACTCGACTCTCACACCTGCTAACAGAGGGCAATCCTCGACCTAACGATGTAACCGAGCAATGGAAGCATATCTCTCACTCATTGCGTACCGCCGCTGAGGCCACTATAGGGTTCCAGCGAGCCCGCAAGAACAACTGGTACGATGAGGAATGCAAAAATGCCTCGAAACAGGACGCTGCCTACAAGGAGACGTTGCGAACGGGCGCAACCCGCAGTGTATGGCAACAATATCGTGAGGCAAAAAAAGAAAAGTGAGGCCGAAAGGCGTGAGTGTGAGGAGCTTGAGATGCTGGCTGACAGGAATGATGCCCGAAAATTCTATGAAAAGATCCGGCGAATGACGGAAGGTTTTAAGACCGGGGCAAGCTCCTGTAAGGACATTAATGGCGACCTGGTAACCGACGTACAAAGTGTACTTAAATTATGGAGGGAGCACTTCTCCTCACTGCTAAATTGCGAGGGAGACGTCGAACCCGATACCCCAATCCCTGACGATTGAAAAGTCGTCCCACCACCTGGCTATGATGAAGTAAGGATAGCTATATCCCGGCTCAAAAACAACATAAGCGCCTGGAAAAGACGGACTAACCGCCGAGCTGTTCAAACACGGAGGCGAAGAGCTGGTAAAAAGCATGCATCAGCTCTTATGCAGAATATGGTCAGACGAATGCATGCCTCCGGATTGGAATTTAAGTGTGCTTTGCCCAATCCACAAGAAAGGCGATCCCGCTAACCGCATTAACTACCGCGGAATTAGTCTTCTTAATATTGCATATAAGGTTCTTTCTAACGAGTTGTGTGAAAGGCTGAAGCCCATCGTAGACAAACTGATTGGACCTTATCAGTGTGGCTTTAGACCTGCTAAGTCTACCATCGACCAGAATTTCACGATACGCCAAATCCTGGAGAAGACCCATGATAAAAGAATCGACACACACCATCTCTTTGTCGATTTCAAAGCCGCTTTTGACAGCGCAAAAAGGAGTTGCCTGTATGCCGCCATGTCTGAATTTGACTTCCCTGTCTAGAAATTCAGCGGAAAATCACTCTTGCCAACAAGACTTTCGACTGAGTAGGCAATTGAGAAGTAAAGTCCTCTCTCGAAGAACAGAGATCACGTTCTATAAGTCTCTCATCATACCTGTCCTGATGTATGGCTCAGATTCATGGACAATGTCAAGAGAAGATGAGATGGCCCTTGGAGTATTTGAGAGAAAAGTTCTCCGGAAGATTTATGGTCCTTCCCGTGATGCCAACGGCGAGTATCGAAGGAAATTTAACGATGAGCTGTACGAGCTCTACGCAGATCTGACCATAGTCCAGCGAATTAAAGCCCAAAGACTCCGCTGGCTGGGCTATGTTATGCGAATGGACAAAGAAGCTCCAGCACAGAAGGTTTTCCTATCGTCGCCTGAATTCGGCAGCAGAGGAAGGGGGAGGCCTCGACTGAGATGGAAACAACAGGTGGAGGATGACTTGAACTCCCTTGGGGTCTCCAATTGGCGTCAGTTATCGCTAAAAAGGAATGACTGGCGTGCTTTGATGTGCAACGGCCAAAATCGCTTAGGCGGTTAAGCGTCAATAAATGATGATGAATGATTTATATTTTATTACTGATTCATTTTGAAAGCCTTATATAAGTAATTTAAGAAAAAGATTTACTTTTAATAAAAAAAGTAAAAAAATACAAAAAAAAAAGAAATTATTAAAAAAAAAAAAAAACACAAAGAACAGAAAACAAAAATTTGTAGCAATGAAATATGCGTGTTTGCTCCATACCACGGAATTAGGGACAATTTCCCACGGAATTAGGTAAATCATGAATTTTTTTGCCACGGAATTAGGAACATCTAAGTTAGTCACTAATTTTAATTATTATAAATATATTATTAGTTATTTTCAAATGTCGACAATTGAAAATAAAAGAAAATTGAACAATTAAATAGGAACAATACGATTTTCCAGGTTTCACTTTTTTGTTTCAACGTAGGATGAGCAAAAAGTCAGAAAAATCCTTAATACCACGTAATAATAGCCACTTACCTTTTATATTATTTATGTATTTAAAAAAAAAAAAAAAAAAAAACTAATGGCGGCGAAATACCAACAGGTTATCATAACCTCTAACGAGATTTTTAGCCGAGCTTCTCTTTCCAACTTGTGGTGTGTTGCTTTTGAGTTTTCCTACAAGTTGGCGGGACCTACAGTTTTTTGCCGACTCCGAACGGCACTTGCAAAGCAAATGAATTTTTTGCTGAGAAGCTTCTCATGGCAGAAATACACCCGGAGAGTTTGCCAAACTACTGCCGAGGGGCGACCCCGTTTAGAAAAATTCTAATTTTTGATGTTACTTTTGTCGGGCATCGAACCGCCACGACTTGGTGTAGAAGGCCGAACACTTAACCGCTACACCACATACATATTTTATACCCCAGTCTTCTCCTTTTTAATTTCTATTTTTTAGCTGTTTTTGCGACTAAAAATGGGAAAAAATAGGTAAAATATCACATATTTCATGCAATTGAACGTTACAAGCTTCAAACAATTTCCGGGTCCATTAAATATGCTCCGGATTGCTACGAAATTTCAGAGTGGGGTTTTTAGGCAAAAGGAAGGCACTCTTCAAAAAGTCAATATCTCAAAAAAAAGAATACCTCTAATGCATATTTTTTAGTAACTTCCAGGCTAGTTAGAGACTTGAAACTTAACACATTTGTCACAACCCGATGACAATGCAATCCCACATCAAAACAGTTCCGGTAGGTGGCGCTCGGATCGAAATATTTCGAAAACGAAGCGAATTTTGCGATCGCCTTTTGACCAGAGCTGTTAATTTTGGCGGCCGCTGTGGTGTAGCGGTTAAGTGTTCGGCCTTCTACACCAAGTCGTGGCGGTTCGATGCCCGGCAAAGGTAACATCAAAAATTATTTAGAAAAAAAATTTTTCTAAACGGGGTCGCCCCTCGGCAGTAGTTTGGCAAACTCTCCGGGTGTATTTCTGCCATGAGAAGCTTCTCAGCAAAAAATTCATTTGCTTTGCAAGTGCCGTTCGGAGTCGGCAAAAAACTGTAGGTCACGCCAACTTGTAGGAAAACTCAAAAGCAACACACCACAAGTTGGAAAGAGAAGCTCGGCTAAAAATCTCGTTAGAGGTTATGATAACCTGTTGGTATATCGCCGCCATTAGTTTTTTGACCAACTTCCAGGTAACCTAGGAGCTTGATACTTGGCATGAAATTGAGGGAACGGCGACACTAAGAATTATAAAAATCAAAATTCCGATAGATGGCACGCTGGTCTATAAAATTGCAAATCTTTAAAAAAAAAAATTAAGAGACTCCTGGAATTTGCGATCGATTTTTATTAACATCCAGGACAGTTAGATACTTGAAACTTAACACATTTGTCGCAACCCGATGACAATGCAGTCCCTCATCAAAACTATTCCGGTAGGTGGCGCACTGATCGAGATATTTCGAAAACTAATTTGAAGTTGGGAATTTCGCGATCGACTTTTTACCAGAGCTGTTAATTTTGATTAGTAATTAGTTATTGATTGATTAGAAGGTTTCTTTAATTAGTAATGATTATTTTAATTGCTTTCAAGAAAAACAAATTACTAATGGATTACGATTAGAAAAAATCAAAAAAAATAAAAAAAAATTAAAAAATCAAGAAAAAATCAAAAATAATCAAAAAAAGCCGCTTTTGATTACTTTTGATTATTTTTGATTTTTTCTTAATTTTTTAATTTTTTTTGATCTTTTTTTATTTTTTTTTATTTTTTTAAAACCTTTATATTAAGTTGCTTTCTTGTTTGCACCACCTTTTTCATACGATTTTGTGGAATCTTTCAAATAGTTTTTAGGTACCTTCCCGTTGACCTAGAGACTTGAAACTTGGAACATAGTTCAGAGCTCCTTGACAATGCAATGTGAACGAAAAAAGCGTCCACTAGGTGGCGCATGGATCGAGATATTTCGTTTTAAATTGAGATTCTTGCGATCGACTTTTGACTAACTTCCCGGCAACCTAGAAACTTGAAATTTAGCACAAAGTTGCGTGAAAGGCCACAACACATTTCTCAAAAATAAAAATTTCGATAGGTGGCGCGCTGGTCGATATAATTGAAAATCTCTGAAACACACGGGAAATCTTCCGATCGATTTTTGAGTAACTTCCCGGTAAGCTATAGACTTGAAACTTGACACATTTATCAGAACCCGGTGACAATGCAATCCCTCATCAAAAAATTTCCAGTAGGTGGAGCACGGATCGAGATATTTGTAAAATTATATTTCAATCAGAAATCTTGCGATCGACTTTTAACTAACTTACTGGCAACCTAGGGAGTTGAAATTTAGCACGTAGTTGCGGGCACGGTGACAATACAATTTGAAAAAATTAAAATTCCGCTGGTCGAAATAATTGAAAATCTCTGAAACACACGGGAAATCTTGCGATCGATTTTTGAGTAACTTCCCGGTAAGCTATAGACTTGAAACTTGACACATTTATCAGAACCCGGTGACAATGCAATCCCTCATCAAAAAATTTCCTGTAGGTGGCGCACGGATCGAGATATTTGGAAAATTAGATTTCAATCAGAAATCTTGCGATCGACTTTTAACTAACTTACTGGCAACCTAGGAAGTTGAAATTTTGCACGAAGTTGCGGGTTCGGTGACAATACAATTTAAAAAAAATTAAAATTCCGAAAGGTGGCGCGCTGGTCGAAATAATTGAAAATCTCTGAAACACACGGGAAATCTTGCGATCGATTTTTGAGTAACTTCCCGGTAAGCTATAGACTTGAAACTTGGAAAATTTATCAGAACCCTGTGACAATGCAATCCCTTATCAAAAAATGTCCTGTAGGTGGCGTACTGATCGAGATATTTGGAAAATTCGATTTCAATCAGAAATCTTGCGATTGAATTTTAACTAACTTACTGGCAACCTAGGTAGTTGAAATTTAGCACGTAGTTGCGGGCACGGTGACAATACAATTTGAAAAAATTAAAATTCCGCTGGTCGAAATAATTGAAAATCTCTGAAACACACGGGAAATCTTGCGATCGATTTTTGTGTAACTTCCCGGTAAGCTATAGACTTGAAACTTAACACATTTATCAGAACCCGGTGACAATGCAATCCCTCATCAAAAAATTTCCAGTAGGTGGCGCACGGATCGAGATATTTGGAAAATTAAATTTCAATCAGAAATCTTGCGATCGACTTTTAACTAACTTACTGGCAACCTAGGGAGTTGAAATTTAGCACGTAGTTGCGGGCACGGTGACAATACAATTTGAAAAAATCAAAATTCCGAAAGGTGGCGCGCTGGCCGAACTAATTGAAAATCTCTGAAACACACGGGAAATCTTGCGAACGATTTTTGAGTAACTTCCCGGTAAGCTATAGACTTGAAACTTGACATATTTATCAGAACCCGGTGACAATGCAATCCCTTATCAAAAAATTTCCTGTAGGTGGCGCACTGATCGAGATATTTGGAAAATTCGATTTCAATCAGAAATCTTGCGATCGAATTTTAACTAACTTACTGGCAACCTAGGGAGTTGAAATTTAGCACGTAGTTGCGGGCACGGTTACAATACAATTTGAAAAAATTAAAATTCCGAAAGGTGGCGCGCTGGTCGAAATAATTGAAAATCTCTGAAACACACGGGAAATCTTGCGATCGATTTTTGAGTAACTTCCCGGTAAGCTATAGACGTGAAACTTAACATATTTATCATAACCCGGTGACAATGCAATCCCTTATCAAAAAATTTCCTGTAGGTGGCGCACTGATCGAGATATTTGGAAAATTCGATTTCAATCAGAAATCTTGCGATCGAATTTTAACTAACTTACTGGCAACCTAGTGAGTTGAAATTTAGCACGTAGTTGCGGGCATGGTGACAATACAATTTGAAAAAATTAAAATTCCGAAAGGTGGCGCGCTGGTCGAAATAATTGAAAATCTCTGATACACACGGGAAACCTTGCGAACGATTTTTGGGTAACTTCCCGTTAAGCTATAGACTTGAAACTTGGAAAATTTATCAGAACCCTGTGACAATGCAATCCCTTATCAAAAAATGTCCTGTAGGTGGCGTACTGATCGAGATATTTGGAAAATTCGATTTCAATCAGAAATCTTGCGATTGAATTTTAACTAACTTACTGGCAACCTAGGCAGTTGAAATTTAGCAAGTAGTTGCGGGCACGGTGACAAAACAATTTGAAAAAATTAAAATTCTGAAAGGTGGCGCTCTGGTCGATATAATTGAAAATCTCTGAAACACACAAGAAATCTTGCGATCGGCTTTTGAGTAACTTCCCGGTAAGGTGACAATGCAATCCCTCATCAAAAAATTTCCTGTAGGTGGCGCACTGATCGAGATATTTGGAAAATTCGATTTCAATCAGAAATCTTGCGATCGAATTTTAACTAACTTACTGGCTACCTAGTGAGTTGAAATTTAGCACGTAGTTGCGAGCATGATGACAATACAATTTAAAAAAATTAAAATTCCGAAAGGTGGCGCTCTGGTCAATATAATTCAAAATCTCTGAAACACACGGGAAATCTTGCGATCGGCTTTTGAGTAACTTCCCGGTAAGCTATAGACTTGAAACTTGACACATTTATCAGAACCCGGTGACAATGCAATCCCTCATCAAAAAAATTCCAGTAGGTGGTGCACGGGGTGTATTGGGGTGTGGTTGCTGTGTGACCTTGCCCAATCCCGACTCTTGCGTCCTCGTTCGTACACTCTGGGCAACGTGAGCTATTCTAGGCTCGGGGCAGAAAGAGAGGGAGCCTCGGTGGGGCCACTCTGACATACTTGGTTTAAGGGCTCACCGAGGTCTTTTGCGCAGCGTCTGTTCACCATGAGGTGCGGCTGCAAGCGGGCGTCTGTCTTGAAGCAAGCGGCTCGCTATATAAATGTGTAAAAATATTTTCAAAACCCCGAAACGGGTTGTGCGCTGGGTTTGGGACCCGCCACGTAAAAAATCTAGTCCAATGAAAAAATCGAAGAAGCCTCGGATGAGAACCCCCTTTAATGTTGACGACCCGGCAAAACGAAGTAAGGACAATGAGAAGGATATTAGGGCATGTACGTGGAATGTCCGGACCCTTTCTAGGGAGCGTACCGCTGCCCGACTGGTTGATGTCCTCGCGAGCGCAAAGGCTGACATCACCGCTCTGCAGGAAATGCGATGGACGGGGCAAGGAAAGACGGCCATCGGTCCTTGTGACGTATACTACAGCGGCCAGACACGCGGCAAAGCGCGTGGTGTAGGATTTGTGGTGGGAAAGAGACTTCGCCGCCAAGTACTAGCGTTCACTCCTGTGGACGAGCGTCTCGCTGCGCTCCGCATCAAGGCGAGGTTTTTCAACATAACATTTATCTGCGCCTATGCGCCGACTGAGGAGACGGACGACGCAGAGAAGGACTCCTTCTACGATAAACTTGAACAAGCCTATGATCGCTGCCCCCTGCATGATATCAAAATCGTGCTCGGCGACTTTAATGCCAAGGTGGGCAAGGAAGGAGTCTTTGTTTCTACAGTTGGAAAATTCAGTCTCCACGATGTAACATCCCCCAACGGCACTAGGTTGATTGACTTCGTCGCTTCCCGCAATATGGTCATCAGTAGTACCAGGTTCCAGCATAAGCGAATACACCAAGCTACCTGGCTGTCCCTTGATCAAAGAACAAGAAACCAGATTGATCATGTCATGATCGACGGCAGACACAGCTCCACCGTTCTACACGTGCGTACCCTACGCTGTCCCAATATCGACTCGGACCATTATCTTGTTGCAGCCAAGATACGCACACGCCTCTGTGCAGCGAAGAAAGTACGCACAGTAACGGAAGGAAAGTTTGACGTCGAGAAGCTGCGCGTGACACAGACAGCTGATAATTTCTCCACTCGACTCTCACACCTGCTATCGGAGAGCAATCCTCGACCTAACGATGTAACCGAGCAATGGAAGCATATCTCTCACTCATTGCGTACCGCCGCTGAAGCCACTATAGGGTTTCGGCGAGCCCGCAAGAACAACTGGTACGATGAGGAATGCACCACAGCCTCGGAAAAAAAGGACGCTGCATACAGGGAGACGTTGCGAACGGGCGCAACCCGCAGTGTATGGCAACGCTATCGTGAGGCGAAGAAGGAAGAGAGACGCCTTTTCAGAAAAAAGAAACGTGAGGCCGAAAGGCGTGAGTGTGAGGAGCTTGAGACGCTGCCTGACAGGAACGATGCCCGAAAATTCTTTGAAAAGATCCGGCGGATGACGGAAGGTTTAAAGACCGGGGCAAGTTCCTGTAAGGACAATAATGGCGACCTGGTAACCGACGTCCAGAGTGTACTTAAATTATGGAGGGAGCACTTCTCCTCACTGCTAAACTGCGAGGGAGACGTTGAACCCGATACCCCAATCCCTGACGATGGAAAGGTCGTCCTACCACCTGACTATGAAGAAGTGAGGATAGCTATATCCCGGCTCAAAAACAACAAAGCCCCTGGAAAAGACGGATTACCCGCCGAGCTGTTCAAACACGGAGGCGAAGAGCTGGTAAAAAGCATGCATCAGCTCTTATGCAGAATATGGTCAGACGAGTGCATGCCTCCAGATTGGAATTTAAGTGTGCTCTGCCCAATCCACAAGAAACGCGATCCCGCTAACCCCACCAACTACCGCGGAATCAGTCTTCTTAATATCGCATATAAGGTTCTTTCTAGCGTATTGTGTGAAAGACTGAAGCCCATCGTGGACAAACTGATTGGACCTTATCAGTGTGGCTTTAGACCTGGTAAGTCTACCATCGACCAGATTTTCACGATACGCCAAATCCTGGAGAAGACCCATGATAAAACGATCGATACACACCACCTCTTTGTCGATTTTAAAGCCGCTTTTGACAGCGCAAAAAGGAGTTGCCTGTATACCGCCATGTCTGAGTTTGACTTCCCTGCAAAGCTTATACGGCTTTGCCAAATGACGCTGAGCAATACCAACAGCTTCGTCAGAATCGGGAAGGACCTCTCTGAGCCATTTGAAACCAAACGAGGCTTCAGACAGGGCGACTCCCTTTCGCGCGATTTCTTCAACCTGATGCTGGAGAAGATAATTCGAGCAGCAGAGCTAAACCGCAATGGCACAATCTTCTACAAGAGCGTACAATTGCTGGCGTATGCCGATGATATTGATATCATTGGCCTTAACAACCGCGCCGTAAGTGCTGCCTTCTCTGGGCTGGATAAAGAAGCGAAAAAAGTGGGTCTTGCGGTGAACGAGGACAAGACGAAGTACCTACTGTCATCAAAGAAAGAATCGGCGCACCTGCGCCTTGGCAGCCAAGTCACCGTTGATGGCTACAAGTTTGAAACGGTGAGAGATTTCGTCTATTTGGGATCCAGCATTAACACCGAAAATAATATCAGTCTAGAAATCCAACGGAGAATCACTCTTGCCAACAAGTGCTACTTTGGACTGAGTAGGCAATTGAGAAGTAAAGTCCTCTATCGAAGAACAAAGATCACGCTCTATAAGTCTCTCATCATACCTGTCCTGATGTACGGCTCGGAATCATGGACAGTATCCAGAGAAGATGAGATGGCCCTTGGAGTATTTGAGAGAAAAGTTCTCCGTAAGATTTATGGTCCTTCCCGTGATGCCAACGGCGAGTATCGAAGGAAATTCAACGATGAGCTGTACGAGCTTTACGCAGACCTGACTATAGTTCAGCGGATTAAAGCCCAAAAGGCTCCGCTGGCTAGGTCATGTTATGCGAATGGAAAAAGAAGCTCCAGCACAGAAAGTTTTACTATCGACACCCGAATTCGGCAGCAGAGGAAGGGGGAGGCCTCGACTGAGATGGAAACAACAGGTGGAGGATGACTTGTACTCCCTTGGGGTTTCCAATTGGTGTCAGTTATCGCTAAAAAGGAATGACTGGCGTGCTTTGATTCGAAACGGCCAAAATCGCCTAGGCGGTTAAGCGTCATCATGACGCAAGCCAAGATTAGATTAGGTGGTGCACGGATCGAGATATTTGGAAAATTCGTTTTCAATCAGAAATTTTATAGAAAAAATTTAACGAGAAATTTGCTGCTGCTTTTTGACAGCATTCATATA
The DNA here is from genome assembly GCA_964058755.1 of Campiglossa producta. Lineage (NCBI taxonomy): Eukaryota > Metazoa > Arthropoda > Insecta > Diptera > Tephritidae > Campiglossa > Campiglossa producta. The sequence goes on along the minus strand of CAXKVI010000003.1, from coordinate 40,721,012 downwards.
AATGTTTTCTTTAAAATTTTTTTATCATCTTTTTATAATCTATTTTTTAGTATTGCCTACAATCAAGAAGGTTCGAAGAAATTGAATGCCTTGTTAGTTAAAAGTCTATCGCAAAATTTCTGATCGAAATCGAATTTTCCAAATATCTCGATCCGTGCTCCACCTACAGGAAATTTTTTGATGAGGGATTGCATTGTCACCGGGTTCTGATAAATGTGTTGAGTTTCAAGTCTATAGCTTACCGGGAAGTTACTCAAAAATCGATCGGAAGATTTCCCGTGTGTTTCAGAGATTTTCAATTATTTCGACTAGCGCGCCACCTTTCGGAATTTTAATTTTTTTAAATTGTATTGTCACCGAGCCCGCAACTTCGTGCTAAATTTCAACTCCCTAGGTTGCCAGTAAGTTAGTTAAAAGTCGATCGCAAACGATTTGTTGTTTGTCGGTAAATATTTGTATGCATTTCAAGTGCTGAAAAATTTAGGAAAATTACATTATTTAGTTAAAATATTAAATTTTCATAAAAACTTACCAAATTGAACGCTTTCACAAAATTATTGTTTATTTTTTTGTTGATGCTATCTGACATTTGACTCAACGTATGCGCAACGTATCGTTTCGAAAGCACAATTTCGATCACCAAACTGATTACTAATCAACCGATCCAACAGTTTACAACTATTGTGCATTCGAAACGCGCCCAATGAAATGCTAATCATTACCGATTAGTAATCAATTATTCCAGGTATCCTAGGAACTTGATACTTGGCATGAAATTGAGGGAACGGCGACACTACAAATAGTTAAAATCAAAATTCCGATAGATGGCACGCTGGTCTATATAATTGAAAATCCTTAAAACACAGGGAGACCCTTGCTATCGATTTTTGAGTGGCTTACCGGTTAGCTAGAGACTTGAAATTTGGCAAATTTACCAGAACCCGAGGACAATGCAATCCGACATCAAAAACTGAGCGGTAGGTGGCGCACATACCGAGATATTTCGAAAACTATTTTGAAATTAGGAATCTTGCAATCGACTTTTGACCAACTTCGCGGTAACCTAGGAACTTAAAACTTGGCTTTAAATTGCAAAACTTAAAATTCCGCCAGGTGGCCCGCTGGTCGATATAATTGAAAATCTATAAAAATCTTTAAAACATAGGGGGAATCTTGCGATAGATTTTTGAGTTACTTTCCGGTAAGCTAGAGACCTGAAACTTGACATATTTAAAACACATTGAGAATTTCGCTATCGATTTTTGAGTAACTTACCGGTTAGCTATCTGGGAAGCTGCTCGCTATCTGACTAACCTGCCAGTGACTAACTCTATCTCCATTTTTTGCGACAGCCAAGCTGCCATAAAATCCCTGCAAAGTAGTAAGACGTCGTCACTAGTGGCGATTAAGTGCAGGGAAGCTCTAAATAAGCTATCCGATAAGTGCAGCCTGAGTATAATATGGGCCATAGGCCATAGTTTTGTATCGGGTAGCTGCGCTGCCGATGAGCTAGCAAGGAAGGGCACCTGTCTACATACAATCACCTCCGGCAGCTGGGTGAGCCCCCCTCTAAATACGTGCAAGCACTGACTGCGTTCCCGGTTCATAGAACAAGCCGACGCAAGATGGGCCATGGAGCCGACTTGCAGAACGTCCAGGCAAATTTGGCCCAAACTCAACGAAAAAAGGTCGCAATCGGTAATTCATTTGAATCGCCTATTCATTAGCCCACTAGTGGGCCTTCTTAAAGAACACTGTCTTATGGGAACCCATGGCGCTCTCATGGGCCTCTATACAAATGACTTCTGCCGCAGCTGCAGGGACGAGGAGGAGATAGAAAGTGTAGAACACTATCTATGCCACTGTCCCGCTCTGTCGAAAACCAGGTACCGATGTCTCCGCAAACACTCTTTTGGATGCCTCGCGGAGCTGGAATCTGCAAATATAGATGATATTCTGCGCTACATCAGACAAACGCGCTGGTTAAGCTTCATGGGTGTATGAACTCCGGCCCTAAACACATCGAATCTTGGGGGATCCGTCTGTCTGTCATCACCATCTAGAGTTGCAACGTATACGTTGCACTTTGTATGGGGGTGACGGGCGGACGGATCCCTTCAAGGTTTTTATGTGTTTTTGGGGCCTCCTGCCTCGACCCGTCCCAGCGGAGAGGTCGTATCTCAGAAGGTTTCTTACAAAACTTTTTGGGGATGCGACCTTTCTGCTGGGTCAGGTCGATCTACAGAAAGGGAAATTAGGGCTCCTTTCGTGGTATCACAACGGACCAAACTAAGGCCCACGTGAGCCTCCGCGTGGACTGCGGAGGCAGCCACTTTAACATACATACATACATAGCTAGAGACTTGAAACTTGACACATTTGTCAGAACCTGGTTACAATGCAATCCATCATTAATGAAATTCAGCTATGTAGCGCAAGGGTCGAGATATTTCGAAAATTCTTTTGAAATTGGGAATCTTAGGATTGTCTTTTAACTGGCGACCTAGGGACGTGAAATTTGGCAAGTTTTTGCGGGCACGGTGACAATACAGTTTCTAGTAATCAAAATTCGGTTAGGTGGCACGCTGGTCGATTTGAAAATATATATATTCGTAAAGTCGTAGTATGCCGAGCAACACCGAATAACGGGTAGCTAGATTTGAAACTTAGGAATCACCAAAACTAAAAATACAATAATAAAAAGATGATAAAAAAATTTTAAAGACAACCTTTGTAATAATGTCAAAAAGCCGCAAATAATTGGCCGTTAAACAAAGCCATGGTTTCGGTGTCTTTGGTTTTGAAATTTTAGTCATACCAATTGTAATCAATTTTTGAGATTTGAAAATATAAAGGTGGAGTGCACGTTTCCAAACTAAGGCAAACAATTTCTTAGAGTCTAAATAGAAGTTCGGATATCGACAAAACCTTTAAAGTCTATTAATTGCACTCCACCTTTATATTTTCAAATCTCAAAAATTGATTACAATTGGTATGACTAAAATTTCAAAACCAAAAACACCGAACCACGTCTTTGTTTAACGACCAATTATTTGCGGCTTTTTGACAGCATTCATAGAAAGGTTGTCTTTAAAATTTTTTATCATCTTTTTGTTTAAAATAAATAAATAAATAAATTTGACAGGAAATGAAAAAATGTTTCCGGAAGCAGGCAATAGTGTTATAACTGACAAGAAATATTTTATTGCTTAGTAATGTTTGGCGCATGTAATGGCCACGGGAACAAATAACGGTGATTGGCAACAAAATTTTATGAACCTTCTCGCTGTACAGTTTGTTTTTGGCGTAACTATCGCTTTTATATTTTTTTTTGTGAGAGTGACCAATTCAATACAACCCCACTAAATAGTTTTGTGTTTTTAGTCAATGACATGCTATTTTCTTACAAATGGTACTTAATTCTAATGTATTTGGTTTGTGTTGGCACTTTATTCAGCACCCACACTTAGAATGAGCTTCCGGCCTACATTGAAAAGGTACATTACTTACCTAAAAATAATAAAATGCACTGAAATATAACAAGTTTAAGGGGTAACGCTGACGAAAGAATTAAAGTTGAGAAGCGGAGTGTCAGCCAAGTTCGATGGCTTGCTCGAAACTCAAATGGCATAAAGAATAAAATATAAAGCATTTTGGGATAAAGGTGAGGCAGATTCACATTGTTGCAAAAGGCGGCTTCAAACTTGAAAAGAAAATAGAGACCTCAAATTAAAATTGCAAGTACTGAACATCAATATGTACCACATTCCATGGCAACAAGCGATAAGAGCCAAAGTCGAGGTTGTTCGAAATTGAGGTATCACAACATTTGAATTCTCTAATAGTTCGTATAATGAAGACCGTAAAGAATGATATAATCATCATCTTAAATACGAATAAATTAGATTACCGAAAAGGATATATTAAGTACGAACAACTCGGTTGGCTGAAGGAACTAAGTAAAAGCGATCTGAGGGGTCAAAACGACATGAGAAAGAATTGAGGATCTGCTCAAGACAAACATTTTGACACACCAAATTAAATAATCGGATTCCAAATAACAAAGGTGGAACTCAAAAACCATTTGGAAAGTTTTTGTAAGAATCACAAAAGAAAACGTCTCGAAACCCTTTCAACATAAGCGACAAATTCAGGGTACCGGCCCAGGATTAGGTTCATCCAACAAAACTATACACAGAATGTGGTGCTCAAAAATTTCAAGTTCAAATTCTTTTGACACTTACAATAAATTTTTAACTCGACTTAGCTGAAGGCTTTTCTAAACATAATTTATCCACACAAGTTTTGCGTAGCGACCAAATTAAGATATACATATTCGTATGTATTTGGCAACCAATTCACGAACGCAAGCTAATAAATATTGCTTTTCCCTGTTAAGTAAATTATGTGCATATTTACGGTTCGAAAATTATAATATTATCTGTAATGGTATATTGCGCCTTGAAAATAATATTAGATCTATATTTTATTTATCAGTGTGGGGCATAAGCTAGCAAAAGAGCGATAACAATTAATTGGTGTTCTGCTATTTATAATTGGATAGGAAATAAATCACTAGCAGAAACAATGTATCACTTTGCAATAAGTAGCTTTTATAGAGATGTTTATTTATGTATATACACAAGGTCTTAACATTAAATAGGCTTTTTCTTATTCACAATATCTAATTTTATATGAATGGCTTAAAACACAGAGTAGCAAGTAAGAAGTTCTAAGAATACCTACCCTGGTAATATTATTTTCTTTTTGTATCAGTATCTCAACGGGGTTCGGAGGATATATCCAAAAATGTTAGGAGGAAATGAAGAAGGATGGGTATATGAGTCCAAATTTCCTGAGGTCTACCTTTGTAGCGTCTTCTGTCCCAGATTGAAATTTGTATACGAAACTTTATGAAAAACCCAAGAACACGACATTTCCCTCCGTACTATTTTCGAATAACATAAGGTTGTAAGTTCGAGATTTCTGACTTCAGTTACCCTAATATAAAAACCTTTTTTATAACTAAATAATAGTTCTCGAGATAGTACAGCATGCAAATAGGTATACAAAGTTCTGTTTTCATGACCTTATGGCAATCAATTTCCCAAACCACTGCAATTGTATTTTATGGTTTACGCTTTATTTTGTCTAAATATTGTGACTACCATATTGATTCTAAGTGCCTATTTTAGTGTCTTAACCTTCTGTGCACTTGTTTGTTGGTAGATCAAATATTTTTTTTTTTTTTGCTTTTTATAAACTTTGTAGACTGGATTGTTGCCAATGCCATAGTGAAGCTGTGACTTCCGTTTCCGTAGTCGCTGTACTATCTTCAATGAATTGCTATACTTGTTGGCTGCTTGGCTGTTAGAATCTCGCACCAAAAGTGTTTGCCACCCGTTGTTGCATATTCATTTCATTTGCGAACACGTAATACATTTCTATGCTATCGTCGATGTGTTTGCTACTTTTATACTAATTTATTTTGAAATCACGCAACCGGCACACTTTTTGTTGGCTGAACATTGAATTGTCTGTTTTTTTAAGAACTCTGGAAGTGACTCTACAGGATTACAACATACTTGGCTCCGAAGTTGGATTTTCAATGGGTTATCTTAGAAGTAGCTTAACGTAGAGCTTTAAGACTATTTGAATAGTCATGCCCAACTTGTTTGTGGAAAAGTGGAACTTGTCCTTTACACCAACCGATACAAAATACCACCCTTAAACCTTCCAAAACTAAATGGAATCTGTTGGGTAAATTCCACAGATCCAGAATGATCTGTATAACTAGGCGGTGCGCTAAGAACAATGCTCAACGAAGGTCTCCAGGCCATTCATAGCATTCTGCCACTCGATCTGGAAGGGTGCCGGGCAGCAGCACCATTGCTTTGCGTCTAAGGGAACTAATGGACACTGCAGTATTTTGGGATCCCACAATAGGCGAGGATACCTGCTTCAAAATAAACATTCCCAGGAGAAGACTGAGAGAGGTTGAATCGGTGTCCCGCTACTAATGGCGGCACTTCCATACACATCGACGGCTCGAAGTCAGACGGCAGTGTTGGAGGAGGGGTTTATCTGGACCTGGAGCTCTCTTTAAGACTACCTCATCATTTCATCGTCTTCCAGGCTGAAGTCTCAGCCATCTTGGACGCCGCTGCCTGGATAAGTAAACGCGCTATTTGCGAGGATATCATTATTTTCAGCGACAGCCCAGCGGCCATCAAAGCTCTTGTTTCTTACTCGTTCAACTCAGAACTGGTGCTCAGCTGTCGTCGATCTTTTCAAGAGATGGCCCAACATGGCCGCATAGAACTCACATGGGTCCCGGGACACAGGGACAATGAGGGAAACTATGGGGCAGACGTACTGGCCAGGCAGGGCGCGACCAAGCAGGTTCTTCGGAATAAAGAGAGCTTAGGTGTGTCGTTTTCCAAATGCAAACTAATGCTCAAGGAGCACACACTCCGACAAGCCAACGAAAGATATTTTCAATCCCCAAGGTGCCGGATATCCAAACAAGCCTGGCCAAAATGGGCTCTTAAAAGATCTAGACACATTTACACCCTAAGAAGGAGGGAAATTCCCAATTTAATATGGGTATTAACCGGACACTGCCTTATTAGAAGGCACGCAGCAAGGTTACATGTGCCCAACAGACGATGCTGTTGGAGTTGCGAAGATGATTTGGAGGAAACCAAGTTGACCAAGTTCTATCTTTTTACGTGCGATGACATAATCAGCTGATTTTTCTTTGTATATTTTCGCGTTCATTGTGGGATACTTTGCACCTTAGCAGTTTTATGATATTTTTGAACTAGTTCAAAGGTAGGTTGAGGTAAAATTTAAAAAGCGAAACTAGTTTTGACTAATTGAGATTCCGATATTATCATCAAGGAGCCTCTTTAGACTCATTTCTTTGAAAATCAACCCTTTTTAGACATTTTGTTAATGTTAGAAAACCTTACTTCAAGTTTAAATTAAGATGATATCTAATTTCCTATTTCTAGAAATCTTTGCTGACTTAGCCTTCCAAATTATATGAGAAAATCTCGTTCTCAGCACTTTAATTTTTTAGGTGATCTGCGAAATCTTTCAGATGCTTGTAGCCCGGTCAAAATAGACATCAATATCATCGATCCCATGTGTGCTAAAAAAGTTAATCGGGGTCAAAGGTCAAAATTTTAGGTTTATATGCCACTTATGGACTTGTCACGATTTTTCTCGAAAATTTTAGTATGCGTAGGACAATTTTCTTTTGCCGTTTATTTGTCATGACAATGAAAATGGTTATTTTGTAAAGCCTATAGTTCTCGAGCTAGACCCACCTTTTCTCCATACATGATAAAAAAATTCCCACAGAGCCAATTTTTTGTCAGGAGCTTGGGTTCACCCAAAGAAGAAAGCTGCAAAAGCCCACATCGATCCCATTTGTGCTAAAAAAGTTATTCGGAACAAAAGTCGAGAAAATTCCAAATTTGAGTTTTTTTTTGTTTTTCTCGACGTTTGAGAACAAAAGGAGTGTAATGGAGTGTGGTTGCTAAGTGACCTTGCTCAATCCCGACTCTTGCGTCCTCGTCCGTGCACTCTGGGCAACGGGAGCTATCTAGGCTCGCGGCAGAAAGAGAGGGAGCCCCGGTGGGGCCACTCTTGACATACTTGGTTTAAGGGCTCACCGAGGTTTTTGCGTAGCGTCTGTTCACCATGAGGTGCGGCTGCAAGCGGGCGTCTGTCTTGAAGCAAGCGGCTCGCTATATAAATGTGTAAATATTTTCCAAAAACCCCGAAACGGGTTGTGCGCTGGGTTTGGGACCCGCCACGTAAAAACTTAATTCCAATGAAAACAAAATCAAAGCCTCGGATGAGAACCCCCTTTAATGTTGACGACCCGGCAAAACGAATAAGGCATAATGATTTGGATATTAGGGCATGTACCGGGAATGTCCGGACCCTTTCAAGGGACGGTACCGCTGCCCGACTGGTTGATGTCCTCGTTAACGCAAAGGCTGACATCACCGCCCTGCAGGAAATGCGATGGACGGGACAAGGAAAGACGACCATCGGACCTTGTGACGTATACTACAGTGGCCAGACACGCGGCAAAGCGCGTGGTGTAGGATTCGTGGTGGGAAAGAGACTTCGCCGCCAAGTACTAGCGTTCACCCCCGTGGACGAGCGTCTCGCTGCGATCCGCATCAAAGCGAAATTTTTCAACATAACATTTATCTGCGCCTATGCGCCGACTGAGGAGACGGACGACGCAGAGAAGGACTCCTTCTACGATAAACTTGAACAGACTTATGATCGCTGCCCCCAACATGATATCAAAATCGTGCTCGGCGACTTTAATGCGAAGGTGGGCAAGGAAGGAGTCTTTGGTCCAACAGTTGGAAAATTTAGTCTCCATGATATAACATCCCCCAACGGCACTAGGTTGATTGATTTCGCTGCTGCTCGCAATATGGTCATCAGTAGTACCAGGTTCCAGCATAAACGAATACACCAAGCCACATGGCTGTCTCCTGATCAAAGAACAAGAAACCAGATTGATCATGTCATGATCGACGGCAGACATAGCTCCACCGTTCTGGACGTGCGTACCCTTCGTGGTCCCAATATCGACTCGGACCATTATCTTGTTGCAGCCAAGATACGCACACGCCTCTGTGTAGCAAAGAAAGTGCGCACAGTAACGGAAGGAAAGTTTGACGTCGAGAAGCTGCGCACGACACAGACAGCTGACAATTTCTCCACTCGACTCTCACACCTGCTATCGGAGAGCAATCCTCGACCTAACGATGCAACCGAGCAATGGAAGCATATCTCTCACTCATTACGTACCGCCGCTGAGGCCACTATAGGGTTCCAGCGAGCCCGCAAAAACAACTGGTACGATGAGGAATGCAGCACTGCCTCGGACAAAAAGGACGCTGCCTACAGGGAGACGTTGCGAACGGGCGCAACCCGCAGTGCATGGCAACGCTATCGTGAGGCAAAGAAGGAAGAGAGACGCCTTTTCAGAAAAAAGAAACGTGAGGCCGAAAGGCGTGAGTGTGAGGAGCTTGAGATGCTGGCTGACAGGAATGATGCCCGAAAATTCTATGAAAAGATCCGGCGGATGACGGAAGGTTTTAAGACCGGGGCAAGTTCCTGTAAGGACAATAATGGCGACCTGGTAACCGACGTACAGAGTGTACTTAAATTATGGAGGGAGCACTTCTCCTCACTGCTAAATTGCGAGGGAGACGTCGAACCCGATACCCCAATCCCTGACGATGGAAAAGTCGTCCCACCACCTGACTATGATGAAGTGAGGATAGCTATATCCCGGCTGAAAAACAACAAAGCGCCTGGAAAAGACGGACTGCCCGCCGAGCTGTTCAAACACGGAGGCGAAGAGCTGGTAAAAAGCATGCATCAGCTCTTATGCAGAATATGGTCAGACGAGTGCATGCCTCCAGATTGGAATTTAAGTGTGCTCTGCCCAATCCACAAGAAAGGCGATCCCGCTAACCGCACCAACTACCGCGGAATCAGCCTTCTTAATATCGCGTATAAGGTTCTTTCTAGCGTATTGTGTGAAAGACTGAAGCCCATCGTAGACAAGCTGATTGGACCTTATCAGTGTGGCTTTAGACCTGGTAAGTCTACCATCGACCAGATTTTCACGATACGCCAAATCCTGGAGAAGACCCATGATAAAAGAATCGACACACACCATCTCTTTGTCGATTTCAAAGCCGCTTTTGACAGCGCAAAAAGGAGTTGCCTGTATGCCGCCATGTCTGAATTTGACTTCCCTGCAAAGCTTATACGGCTTTGCCAAATGACGTTGAGCAATACTAACAGCTCCGTCAGAGTCGGGAAGGACCTCTCTGAGCCATTTGAAACCAAACGAGGCTTCAGACAGGGCGACTCCCTTTCGTGCGATTTCTTCAACCTGATGCTGGAGAAGATAATTCGAGCAGCAGAGCTAAACCGCAATGGTACAATCTTTTACAAGAGCGTGCAATTGCTGGCGTATGCCGATGATATTGATATCATTGGCCTTAACAACCGCGCCGTAAGCGCTGCCTTCTCTGGACTGGATAAAGAAGCGAAAAAAGTGGGTCTTGCGGTCAACGAGGACAAGACGAAATATTTGCTGTCATCAAAGAAAGAATCGGCGCAGCTGCGTCTTGGCAGCCACGTCACTGTTGATAGTTACAAATTTGAAACTGTGAGGGACTTCGTCTATTTGGGAACCAGCATTAACACCGAAAATAATATCAGTCTAGAAATCCAACGGAGAATCACTCTTGCGAACAAGTGCTACTTTGGACTGAGTAGGCAATTGAGAAGTAAAGTCCTCTCTCGAAGAACAAAGATCGCGCTCTATAAGTCTCTCATCATACCTGTCCTGATGTATGGCTCAGATTCATGGACAATGTCAAGAGAAGATGAGATGGCCCTTGGAGTATTTGAGAGAAAAGTTCTCCGGAAGATTTATGGTCCTTCCCGTGATGCCGACGGCGAGTATCGAAGGAGATTTAACGATGAGCTGTACGAGCTTTACGCAGATCTGACCATAGTCCAGCGAATTAAAGCCCAAAGGCTCCGCTGGCTGGGTCACGTCATGCGAATGGACAAAGAAGCTCCAGCCCAGAAGGTTTTCCAATCGTCACCCGAATTCGGCAGCAGAGGAAGGGGGAGGCCTCGACTGAGATGGAAACAACAGGTGGAGGATGACTTGAACTCCCTTGGGGTTTCCAATTGGCGTCAGTTATCGCTAAAAAGGAATGACTGGCGTGCTTTGATAGGCGACGGCCAAAATCGCTTAGGCGGTTAAGCGCCAATAAATGATGAATGATTGAGAACAAAAGGTCAAGTATAAAAATTCAAATGAGAAATAACACAAAATTTCGAGGTTTGCTTTATTACGACCTATGTAGAAGGAAACCAAATAATTTCGATGTTGCTTTTACCGGGTTGCGATACCCGAATACTTGGTGTAGTAGGTCGAGCACACTACCGCTGCAGCACGGCGACTGATAGCTGATTAATAACATATGTATAATGGCTGTTTTTTATTAGGTCATTGGTTTTCATTAGGTTTCATAATACATAATGCATGTAAAACGATCAAATTTCAGTTTGCCACACAGAGGAAAATGAGCTGGTCATATCAACCAAAATATGGGTTGATTCAACCAAAATCACTGTCAATTCTTATCAATTATTCAATGCTGTTGATTCAGCTGCATTGATACGGTTAACCTTAAGTTAACAGTTAAGCTGTTGTTTTTACAGTTAAGCTGTAATTTTGTAGTTCTAGGGGTTGCTGGTCTAATTCTCTGTGAAGTCAATATCATTTTTTTTTAAATAAGTCTTATTTTAACACAGAAATAAAATATTTTTCAGAGTTCTTATATTGACTTCACCGAGAATCGGACCCAGGTCTCATGAACGCTTAACCCAGGTATCGCATACTTATTATTACAGCTTTGTTCCAAATGACACTTTGCGTTGTTGCCTCCACTGAGAATGGAACTCACAATGCTTTGACTGCTGAACGGAGATGACTACCATCGCGTACTAATTGCCGCTTTGTTGTATGACAGTGGTTTACGCGCAAATAGTTTATGGAATATTCGGAATACATTGTTTATAGTTGCATAAGCGGATAGAGGTTTTTTCCAATGACATTATCTTCACTGTTGGATTAACTGCAGAAGTTTGTTGTTTTTAAAATGACAGTTCCTTCGCTGATGGATTAACTCAAAATTCTGTTAGTTTCACCAACTTTTTTTCATAAAAAATTGACAGTTCTATGACTGTTGAATCAACAGTTATTTCAACAAAAAATTCCGTTGAAATAACCAAAATTTGGTCAATTCAACAGAATTTGGTCAATTTCAGGATAACAGTTAGAGAATGTTGATTTTACCAGTGCCATTTTTCTCTGCAGGGGAATTTTCAACGTTTGACATACATATTAAATTTGCCAACATGTTTTAATTATGTTTGTAATACGACGTATTTATTACACATATTATCTATTATATTAATAGGCTAACAAATTTTACATATAAATAATTGCCAAGCTTAAACCCATACTAAATATGCATAAATATTTATGAAATGCATATGGATTTGTTGGCATACCTCTAAAGCAGTGCACAATTATCTAATATATAACCAATACTGCTTCATTTATCTGTTATAAGCGAATGAAAATTTCTCATGCAACTTGAATTGGTTATCTGACAATCAATTTGTAAATAAAGCGATAGCCCAGTGGGAAGCGTCAGGGGTAGTGGTCGAGCGGTTAATGGTTCAAGTACAGCTATCGGCCACATTTTTTATTTTTTATTTTTTGTCATTGAAAATTGTTTTTATTTTTTCAATATATAAATATTTCTTATCTTGACTTTTTTAAAATTTTTATGTTTGTGATATCTATTTTCGAGAAAAAAATTGTTGAATATTTTTAGTTGACGGAAAGCATATGCATACATGCCACCCATTATAGAAATGCGATAACCGCTTATTCAAATTGGGTTTTTTTGTCTAACTTTTGATGATATAAGATCGAAGTTGCGGACTTCGGTAGATTACTTCTATAAATTTTAGTGATTTCTACCGTTTGAGACAAAACGATCGCATAAATTAGTGGCTATTTGTTAAGCACAATCTCATCATCCGATTATTCAAGTGCAAATTAAAATCTCGAAATCCGAATATTTGCATGGCATTTGCCATAAATAATTTTGGAAAGGGCTTCTGTAATTTAATATTTTTATTATATAATAACAGCCACTATTTTTTAAATTCTTTGATGTCCTCATATTGCCTATAGATGAGTTTTTAATGTATACATTTAAGTTGGTCGAGGTTCGGCTACGGGTCCTAAAGGCAGCTATTGACAAAAAGTTGATCAGATGTTTGAATAAGTTCAACTATTTTAAATTGGTCGAATTTCGACCACGGGATATACTAGTTATTATTATTTTACCTTCACAAATTAAATGCAAATTTTTATGCCAGTTTTAAAGACGTAATGAAAACACATTTGACACCAAATTGACAAGGTGACAGTTGAGTCAGTTTTTGAGGTCAGACATTTTTACGTAGCGAAAACCAGCCATAACACTTGTTTTGTTACATAATGGTCAGTCGAGAATAACAAAGAATATACCTATGTACAACGCACAGTGATGCGTGCATGTGTTCTTTTTTGCTTTATTGCTCAAATGTTGAGGAAGAAGGTAGGTAGGTTCAAGTGGCTGCCGCAGAGGCACACTTAGGCCAGTTTTGAAAGGCCGGTTGTGATACCACCAACACAAGGAAAGTCAGCCCCGGGACCCAGCCATATGGAAAATCCCTGAGTTGTTGGGATTTTCCACATAGCAGAATCCCGGGACTGACACTCCTAAACCGACACCGTTACTCCTCCTCGAACCACTTAGATGACTTTATGAAGCCCATCAAGTCCTTTATGTCCAGTTCCGCGATCTGGCTTAGGCTATCTAGGAACGGAACTCCCAAAAAGCGCGTTCTCGCGCCGCTTAAAGCCGGACAGTTGCAGATGAGGTGCTCCACTGTTTCCTCCTCCTCATCATATTTGCAACTCCTGCAGCATCGTCGGTAGGGCACACTTAGCCTTTCTGCATGCCTACCAATGAGGCAGTGACCGCTTAATACCCCTATCAATATGCAGATTTCCCTCCTAGTTAGGGCATAAATGCGTCTAGACCTTTTAAGATCCCATTTTGGCCAGGTTTGTTTCGATATCCCACACCCTGGGGATTGCAGCCATCTTTCGTTGGCTTGACGGAGTGTGTGCTCCTTCAGCATTAGTTTGCATGTGGCAAACGGCATACCTAAGCGCTCTTTATCCTGAAGAACCTGCTTGGTCGTGCCCTGCCTGGCAAGCTCGTCTGCCTTACAGTTTCCCTCAATGTCCCTATGTCCCGGGACCCATCTGAGGTTTACGCGGTTCTGTTGGGCCATCTCCTGAAGAGATCGACGACAGATGAGCGTCAGTTCAGAGTTGAACGTGTATGAGCCAAGGGATTTGATTGCCGCTTGGCTATCGCTGAAAATAGTGATATCTTCTCCGATAACACGTTTGCTTAACCAGGCCGCGACGTCCAGGATTGCCGAGACTTCCGCCTGGAAGACGCTACAATGATCAGGTAGTCTGAAGGAGAGCTCAAGGTCCAAATCCCTTGAATAAACCCCTCCTCCAACTCTGCCGTCCAACTTCGAGCCGTCGGTGTATATGGAAGTGCCACCATTTGTTTCGGGACACCAATCCGTCCTCTCCCAGTCTTCTCTGCTGGGAATGTTTATTTTGAAACAGCTATCCCCGACTGTAGTGGTCGCACAACGATCTGTGCTTAGAGGGAGAAAGCTGTAAGATTCCAGAATACTGGAGTGTCCAATAGTACCCGCACCCCAACTGGAGGTTTCTCTTAGAGCTGATGCCGCCGCTGACCGAAACCCTTCCAGATCAAGTGGCAAAATGCCCATAATGGCCTGGAGGGCTTCGTTGGGCGTTGTCCTTAGCGCACCGCTTATACAGATCATATTGGATCTATGGACTTTCCGCAACAGATTCAGGAATGTTGCCTTGCTCAGTGCCGGCCACCATAGGACTACTCCATACAGCATGATTGGGCGAATGATGGCCGTGTAGATCCAACTGCATACTCTAGGGCTGAGCCCCCATTTTTTGCCAATAGCTCTTTTGCATGTGTAAAGAGCGATGCAAGCTTTCTTCTGGCGCTGAAGAACATTCTCCTTCCAATTCAATTTCCTGTCCAGAACTATGCCTAGAAACTTGGCCTTATCCGACAAGCCCAGGCGCGTGCCATCTAGTTCTGGTAGGCTTAGTGGCGGTATTTTGTACCGGTTGGTGAAGAGGACAAGTTCCACTTTCCCCGGGTTAATACTAAGTCCGCAGCGAGAGGACCACCTCGAAACCTCTCGCAGTGCTACTTGCATCAGGTCACACAGAGTTTGTGGGAACTTGCCTCTGAATGCAATAGCTAAATCGTCTGCGTATGCCACTATCTTCCCGCCCCCCCAGCTTGTGTCACGTAGCAACGAGTTGACTGTGAGGTTCCATAAAACCGGGGAAAGAACACCACCCTGGGGCGTTCCCCTTGTGACATAGCGTGATAACTCAACCGTACCAAGTGAAGAAGCTATTTTCCTTCCTCTTAGAAGTTGGTCAATTAAACCAGTTAGAGGTCTATCTACGCCCAGATTAGTTAGAGCGGAGTTGATCGCCTCCGGGCTTATATTGTTGAAAGCTCCCTCAATGTCTAAGAAGGCCACGAGACAAGAAGGTCAATGACAGATACTAGGCTGTGCAGAGCAGTTTCTGTTGATTTACTCTTGGTGTATGCATGCTGATAGCTAGAGATATGGTTGCTATCAATAGTCGTTGAGAGGTAGTCGCTTAGTATCCTCTCAAAGGTTTTGAGTACAAAGGACGAGAGACTGATCGGTCTGTAATCTTTTGGCTCGTAGTGGGATGCCTTCCCAGCCTTAGGGATAAACACTACCGTGGCGCTTCTCCAGGAGCCCGGCAGGCTGTGAAGAGAAATACCAGCCATTTAGCTGATGTCTCCAACGTGTTTATAAGTTGCGCGGGGATAATCCCGTCCGGCCCGGCAGCCTTATACGGTTCAAAGCTCTTAACTGCCCACCTTACCCTTTCCTCAGTGATGGGTATATTTACTGCCACGTTTGTTGCAGGTGCTAGTGGTGCGTCATGCAGATTCCCCGGAAAATGTGTATTCAAGAGCAGCTCAAGGGTTTCCTCTTCCGTGCTGGTCCAGGATCCGTCCGGTTTTCGCAAATAGCTGATGGCTGTTTGACTTTTCGAGAGGACTCGTCTAAGTCTCGCGGTATCGTCGACCTTTTCGACGCCAGTGCAGAAATTTCTCCACGAGGTCCTCTTCGCCTGTCTCAGAGCTTTTTTGTAGGCCCTTAGTGTAGCTTTATATTCGTGCCAGTGAGGCTCAGAGCCGAGGGTCTTGGCCTTGTTAAATTGTTTCCGAAATGATTTGCGGAGCGAGTCCAAATCGTAGGACCACCAATGTGGCCTGTGTTTACCGCGTGGTTTTGGCACTGGACAAGCCTGTCCTAGAGCATTTGAGAGCGCCGATGTAAATGTAGTAACAATATCCTCCAGCTCCTCTACTGATAAGGGGGCTTGTGAGGGCAGTACTGGCAGGTCTCTGTCTAATATTTCATTGTGTAACTGCCAATTAGTGTTACGTGGATTGCGCTTCATGATAGGTTGTTCTACAATAAAGTCTAGAACCATTTCTATGTAACGGTGGTCGGAGAATGAATGTTCTTCCAGAACCCGCCATTTTCTGACCCATTCATAAGCGCCTTCACTACAGATAGTGAGGTCTATGACCTCCCTGCGGGTCTTAGTGATAAAAGTAGGCTCATTACCCACGTTGCAAATTACCAGGTTAGTTGTTAAGAGGTAATCAAACAGAGACTCGCCCCTGGCATTGATATCGGAGCTCCCCCATTGGACATGGTGAGCATTAGCGTCCGCTCCAATAATAAGATTACCTGTGCAGAAATTTGACACCAGGTCTTTCACCTCCGTTTGTGGTGGGGGTTCTTCGGCGTCGTAGGGCATATAGACCGACGCCACCGTCAGGCGGGTGCTGTCGACCGTTAGACTGATAGCGGTAATATCACCATTGGTGTAGTTAGGTAGGAGAAAGGAGTTCAACTCAGACTTGACCAAAATACACGTTCTGACTTTGCTCTCCAAGCTGGCTCGAATGAGCTTGAAGCCCTTACTCCCCAATCCGCATATTCTCGAGCTTTTGACCCAGGGTTCTTGGATGAGGACCACACCCACGTCGCCTTTAGAAAGACGACTACTTAAACCAGCCGAAGCTACTTTAGATTTGAGCAAATTAATCTGAAGCACCACCAACATGAGAGCGCACAGACTTTCCTGCCGTCCCCATATCGTCGAGGTTTGCTCCATCCCGGAGGCTACCTATCAACGACGAGTTGTTCCGATTAACTGCCCGATGTGGCGTTGCAGGAGTCCTGCTGCCTGTAGCGTTAGATGTTAATCGCTCAGCGTTGGCTGCTACCACCGTGACGTCGAGGACTTCCTTGTCCTGTAGGCTGTCCTCCATCTCCGAGTTGTTCACAGCACTATCGCCAAGGGACGTGGCGGATAACATGCTTTCCGCATCGGAATCCTCCGCTTCCTCTTCTGGTAATTCGTTTTCCGGTTCCCCCGGAGCAGCCGAGAAGGCAGCGCGCTGAGCATCACCACGATATACGTGGATAACGATCTGGCCTACGCTGTAGTGTACTAGGCCATTGCACCTTTTGAGGGGCTCGATTGACTCTTTATTCATGGTGAACACCACCTGTCTGTCGGGCCCTGCCGCATCCCCGACCAGATTGACACTCCAGTCATGCGTTGGGAGGGACGGATTCATTAGCCGTAGCATCCCAAGAATTCTCTCGGGTTCGTCAGGGATGGCCGGAATCCACGCCCTTGCTTTTGGACGAGCTGGAATGTCCTTCCAGTCGACGACCTCTATCTTTGCGCCCTTGTAGACTTCACCCAGTTTAGCAGCTGCTGCCTTGTACAGTGCTACGGTATTTGCATCCTCGCATGCGAGTAACTTAATCTGACCCTGGTGCTAACCCGCATCCGTTACTCGCGCCGAACTACCCGGAAACTCCGGAGCAACGTTGAGAAGAATGTTGCCGAGTTCATTTCGCACGTAACGCCACCGGTCCTTGGGGATGGCCAGACGGTCATTGCCTCGGTCAAGGACGCCTATAAGGATCCTGTCCTTGGTTACCTCAGCAAAGCTTAGTTTGCCCGCTCCAGGGGTATTCTGATGCCGCTTGGGAGGGGGAATTAACTCCAGGTCCAATCTCTGGCGTTTGAAAGGGTTAACTTTTAACCTCTTTGGCATGTAAGAGTTTCGGAAATCCGGTATCACAGCTTTCGCTAGCTCTGCCGATTTACTGGAATTCGGCGACAGTGATTCCTGCGGTACCCCTTCATACCTCTTCAGGATCTTTGCAGCCAATCTTTTCCCGTAGTTGCCATCGCGGTCGCTCTCCTTGCCGACATCTCAGTTGCAGCTTCCTTCTCCTTCGAAACTCCGAGGCCAGGTCGTGAGACCGCTGCCACAGACGTAAAGATACTGGTTTTCATATCAGCGGTTGATGGGAGTTTAGCATCCGCCGTTGTCCGCTTAGCTGCGTTGGCAACCGCACTGGTGCTAGCTCCCATCAAGTCAATCTTATTCGATAGAGGGTTGGTTGACCGACTCGTAGTTGCCATCGCTATCGATCCCCCCCTTGATTGTGGAACGGAGGTTGTCCTCCGGCGTTGTTGTTGCTTCCTCGCCTGCTCCTCCATAGCTCTCCTTTGCTGAGGAGTGAAATTTGGCGTTGTTTGTTTTTTAGATTTTTCGTTTTTATTTAGGTTATTCGAGTTCATCTTGTTCGTACGACCCATCGCCGGACAAGGCCAGCTTAGGGTCAAGGGAAGAGTAGGCGAAAATGTTTCGTCCGCCGCGGCAGAGCCCCGTACCATGCTTACCACCGCCATGCTTACTCTCTGAGGCGACCCGGTGTCAGAGAGGCTCCGTTCAAATACAGCCACGATTTGCCTCCCGGCTGCAAACGTCCAATGGGCACGGTTTCGCATAACACCCTGGATTGGGAGGGGTAAGATCTTTGTCGTCGCGCCAGAGAGGCTGGGCTGCTCTCGTGATGAAGTGCCGTACGGAGCTATGATCACAAGGGCAGCGTAGCCGTGTGGCTATCGACTTAAGCCCTCGTACCGCGGCAAGGTATCCACCCTTCACGAGGGGTTGAGGAAGAAAGTTTGACATATTTCTCAAAGTGATGCAATAACACAAAGTTGTCTTATTTTACAATCAAATGAGCAATAACACAAATTTGGTTTATTGCCGTTTGGGCTATCTTACCCGCTCATAATTTGTACACCCCCCATACCCAAAGTACGTTTTCTTATAGGTGGCCTGGCCAGGCCACTTCACATAATGAAAGGATAAAAACCTTTCACTCAACGAGCGGTTAATGAAAACCCTTGAAGTTATTTTGTTTGTATTGTACGTTGAAAGTGGTACTCACATGAGCATGCCCAAATTCCTACATACTAAATATAACCAGTTACATGCACAAATATATGGCATGTTTAAAGCTTCAGAATTATCTGGCAAAACGCCAATATTTCATCAGACTTAATCCAATACAAACATATGTAGATACTCATGTACTCCTATAAATTCGTAAAAAATTTAGTAAAAATGCAATTTAACGGCTTTTTATTTATTCGCATTCCTCCTTAATCTGTTATGTTTTCATTATTTCCACTTTGCTGCTTTTTGCAAGCAATGAATTCCAAATGAATTTTTATTTGCAGTTTAATTGCGCGAAATTTTACATAAACAATACGAATGAAAGTTTAAATTATATAAAGTCAAAGGCACAAATGGGTTGTAAATTTACTTTTATTTGAATCTATAGAATTTATCAAGCATACACAAATATCTACTATGTAATTATCTAAATACGTTTACATACATACATACTTGCGCAACTGGATATTTCCTGGGAAGCCTACAAACAGAAGCCAACAATTCTTCAAATTCTGTGAACTAAACTATTGCATTCATTGTTTTACAGGATTAAGAGACATTCACCTGTAGCCTTGGTGTACTAGATAATTTACCGAACGGTTTTTGATGAAAAAAGCATTTCCTTGAAACAACGAACCAGTTTACATATTTCGAAGAACTTCCTTAATCTAAAGACTTTTTCCTCAATTTAAGTTCAATTATGTCTTGACTTATGGAACTCAATTTCCTCAAGGCAAGATATAGGTTTCTTAAAAATCGGTCCCTCGCCATCACTTAGAACAAAGCTGTAATTAGACGCTGGCAAGTATAAGTAGTTGCTGGTATCATGGTAGACACCTGAGTTCAGCGCTCAACAACACAAAATTCACGATTTCAACGTCGTCAAACTCGACTCGATTGGAAACTAAAAAAAATGTATTTATCTGAAAAAAGGGTTTATTTTTTTCGCCATTTTCTTACGGCAATCGAAGCACTATCTACATCTTATCTTACTAATATTATAATGTGAATATGATGTTTGGATGTCCAGACGTTTACTTCTGTTCCTCAATAACGTGAGAATGGCAAGACGGATTTTGTTGAAATTTGGTAGGCAGACAGCTAATAGTCTGGAAGGAGGTATAGGCTTTTTTTTTTTAATTTTGTGGAGTCCGGCCATGCTAGGGACCGTTACTTTTCGATTTTTTTGTTTTTTCCATATAACTTTGAATACACTTGATCTAAACTTATGATATTTCACATACAGGTGTAGAAACTTCGTACAATTTGGGTATCAAACGAAACTGGAAGGTCCCAGGTCTCTTTGGACTTCGATATATTTCGATCAATTTATCGATAACTGCGTGAATGAAATGACTCCCAACGGATTTCGTTGGGAGTTATTTCATTTTCCAGCATTGGGAGTTATTTCATATTTGTTGGGACTTATTTCATTTCTCTTAAAACTACAATTTATTATTTTTTACCATTGGGATTTATTTCATTTTCAGTGGGACTTATTTCAATTCTCTTAAAATTGCAATTTAACAAGCTTTCATGTTTTTGTAACTGTTTCTATAACTGTTGTAAGGTAAGATTTTAGCAAAACAACCAACAGTCTTATTACATCGAAACTGATATTGTCGTGTCAATATGTTCCAAAAAAGATTTTGATCGATTACACATTTTCAATTTTACCGCTGGGGTCTTTTAAACAGTTGATTTTGATCGACAAAAGGTAGAAAAGGACTGGTCCAATATTGGCCGATAACTTAGAGATACATACAGACCGACAGACAGACAGAAATTTACAATTTTATTATATGTAGATTATGAAAAGGCAGGCAGGAAAAAAAAGTTGGAGGGGGTAGTGAGCGCAATGACGAGGTTTTGAATTAATTTCATGTTTTTTTTTACTTTTTCTTACACATATTCAGGTGTATAATTAATAACGTTTTACGTGTGGGATTTATTTCATTGGGACTTTCATGGGACTTATTTCATTTGGGATTGGTGGTACCAAAAGATCCGTCAAAATCAAACTTTCGTACAAATCGGAAATGTTTCCTTCTCTTTTGTTTGTGCGTGGGAATTTTTGCACCAAAACAACTAACTAATGGCGGCGATATACCAACAGGTTATCATAACCTCTAACGAGATTTTAGCCGAACTTCTCTTTCCTACTTGTGGTGCGGTGCTTTTGAGTTTTCCTACAAGTTGGCGGGACCTAACGTTTTTTGCCGACTCCGAACGGCACTTGCAAAGCAAATGAATTTTTTGCTGAGAAGCTTCTCATGGCAGAAATACACCCGGAGAGTTTGCCAAACGACTGCCGAGGCGCGATTTTTTTCTAAATAATTTTTGATGTTACTTTTGCCGGGCATCGAACCGCCACGTATTGGTGTAGAAGGCCGAACACTTAACCGCTACACCACGGCGGGCGCCAAAACAACTGAGCGAGGCTTATATCGTGACGTAGATGTTGATAGGCCGAAAAAAAAAATTAAAGGTCAATATTTTATTTTCCAGCAACAGTTTATTTTGCTGATTTTTTTTTTTTGGTTTTTTCGGTCTCTAAACATCTACGGCACGATATAAGCCTCGCCCAGTTAATTTAACGCAAAAAATTCCAAGGGATCCCGTATAAAATCGCCTGTTTCAAACAAAGGGGCATATTTCCAAATTATAAAGTTAAAAAACTACAACTACACAAACAATAAATGCAAAAAAGTGATGACCCCAGTTGGACGTAGCTGTTTTATTTTAGTAACGCCAAGTTAAAACTTTAAATTGTAGCTATTTGACTCTGTCAAAGTTTTTTTCAATTTCTGAAAAATTTTTGATAATTGAAATAAGGCGTTTGGTTTGTTCAGTCCTCTTATATTTGTGCCATCCAAACATGAAATATGAAATAAATCCCAATGCTGAAAAATAAAATAACTCCCAACTCTGGGAGGTCTTTCATTTGGGAGTTATTTCATTATGAAACAAAATATTATGAAATAAATCCCAACTCAACTTTCATTAAGAAGCAAGTCCTAATTTTTATGGAAAATATTACTGAGTTATTTTTTTTTTTTTTTTGGATTTATTTCATTTAGGAGTTATTTCGTGATACCGTAATTTACGATACAAAGTTTTAACGGAGAGTGAAATTTGAAGAAATTGGAAACTTTTGGTGTGTCTACCTTCCAGTAGAAATCGCAGTGGCCATTTGGATGTATATCAACTACTATCTAAAGAGCGGCTGAGGTGATTTGGATCGAATTTGGTACACATTTCCAATTATCGACAAAGGTCGCTGTGGTGTTTTCAGCAGCATTCATACATGTTTTGTACACAAACGCTTATCTATTCCTAATACAAAGAAAAATGAGTTACTAACAAGTTATTTGTAATAACAACTTTTCTTTCTCGTACCAAACTTTACCAATACGTTTTCTGTTTACTAACTAAAAAGTGATTATTTTATCCATTCCAACTGATTTTTCACAAAATCAACACAAAGAAAACTACAAAACCACATACTAAATATATTAAGGTTCTTTTAGCCGTAAGCGGGAAAACTTTTTCGCAAATCTCTGCGAAATTAGCTGCAAATGGTACAAACGAAAGATAAAAATGTTAAAAGTAGAAAGTCAAACACACTTATATACATATTAACAGATAATACAAAAACACGCTCAT
The DNA here is from genome assembly GCA_964058755.1 of Campiglossa producta. Classification (NCBI taxonomy): domain Eukaryota; kingdom Metazoa; phylum Arthropoda; class Insecta; order Diptera; family Tephritidae; genus Campiglossa; species Campiglossa producta. The sequence goes on along the minus strand of CAXKVI010000003.1, from coordinate 40,698,168 downwards.
GCTGTAGTTACAGCATAGTAGGAACTTACTTAGGAAGCCGCGCACATAATCTTATTTTAAAACAGCAGATGTTTTACTTTGCCTACCCCCGCAGGCACATATTGACGCACATACACACTAGAACACCCACAGAATGTATGGGATTTGGATAAGTATGAAATTATTTCGCTCCACACGCAATTTCTGAAAGAATGGGGCTAAAAAGTAAGATCTGTAAAAAAGTCTGGCCATCTGTAGTCAAAAAATGCCATGGAAATTTGACCTAAGGGCTAAAAGTGCACTAAAAAGTGGAATATGCCTTTATTGGCTAATATCTCCTAAACTAGTAATTGCCCATATAGATGTTGTACCTGCGAGTGTTCTTTCAAGGAATTTTAATAAGTCGAAGTTAATTTTTTATTTTTTATTTTTTTGTAATGGTGAAATAAAATACTTTCAAAATGATTTTAATTTTACTAACTTTTTTGCAATGGTTGGTTGACGTAAAACTGAGAAAAAACTGTTTTTAAATTTCTAAAAACATGCAATATGGGATAGTTCAGGGGTCAACGTTCTAATTCTCTTCCCTCCAAATGTATTTTCTGAAAGTTTGGGGGTAAGAGACAAGATGTGTAAAAAAGTCTAGCCATCTGTAGTGAAAAAATTCCATGTAAATTTGACCTAAAAGCTAAAAATGCACTAAAAAAAATTGTATATGTCTTTATTGGCTAATATCTCGTAAACCAGCAATATTACCAGAAATAATGAAATAATTGCTTTTATTTATGTATATTGCAGTCAGGAGTAAGTTTCCAATATAAATCTTATACCTGCGACTGTCCTTTCAAAGACCTTCAATATGTCCAAGTAATTTTTAATTTTTAATTTTATTGTAATGGTCAAATAACATACATACTTTCAAAGTATTGAGTTACATGAGGTATACATATATTATATAAGCTATATAATATTTAAACATTTCTTTTTCTTACCTGTGTAGAACAACTTGTTTATTTATTTTCTCACATTTACTTAGTTTTAACGACTTACCAATTAAGAAGACGATTTTTTATTTCTTTTCCATTGTGCTGCCTTATCAGAAGTATTTTTATTATAAATTTCTTGATCTAGAGGTCACAATTACAATGCACTTTTATTATCAATTTATTTCTTTTCGACAGTTGAGTACCGGTTTACTGGCAAAACTAAATGTTTAACTAAAATATATACATCTTTGAAACCTTGGTGGACTTTTGACCGTTTGGGAATAATTTTTCTTAAATTATTCTATGTTTTTATTATTAGTGAACAAGATGGAAAAGTAACAACAATTACAAGCTACCATGATTACGTAATTTCGGCCTTGCTCAAGGGCACTTATCAAATGGTTTTGTGTTTAGAAATTTTTCATCACCTTTTGTTGGTCATCGAACCAAGAACCAAGGGGATTAGGAATTTCTAAGCCCGCAGTGTGTACCTCTTACACCAAGCTGCGTTGAAATTATTGCCAGCTTATATCCATCATGTTCACTTAGTATGTATTCATTTTATTTGTTTTTTGTTTTTATACTACCTTATCGACAACTAGAGCGACATCAATCGGCCGCCATTTATACTAGCAGTGTCAAGGATTTTAGTGCACCCCGTGATCATTTTATTGACAGCTGCAGCTTATTTTCACAGGGTGGCTTTTTTCGCTGTATAATGTAATAATAAAAACATAGAATAATTTAAGAAAAATTATTCCCAAACGGTCAAAAGTCCACCAAGGTTTCAAAGATTCTCAAATTAATGACCACAAACTCATAACATACATACATATTAATCGCAGGACACAGCGAAAAAAGACACCCTGTGAAAATAAGCTGCAGCTGTCAGTAAAATGATCACGGGGTGCACTAAAATCCTTGACACTGCTAGTATAAATGGCGGCCGATTGATGTCGCTCTAGTTGTCGATAAGGTAGTATAAAAACAAAAAACAAATAAAATGAATACATACTAAGTGAACATGATGGATATAAGCTGGCAATAATTTCAACGCAGCTTGGTGTAAGAGGTACACACTGCGGGCTTAGAAATTCCTAATCCCCTTGGTTCTTGGTTCGATGACCAACAAAAGGTGATGAAAAATTTCTAAACACAAAGCCATTTGATAAGTGCCCTTGAGCAAGGCCGAAATTACGTAATCATGGTAGCTTGTAATTGTTGTTACTTTTCCATCTTGTTCACTAATAATAAAAACAGAATAATTTAAGAAAAATTATTCCCAAACGGTCAAAAGTCCACCAAGGTTTCAAAGATTCTCAAATTAATGACCACAAACTCATAACATACATAAAATATATACATATTATATTATAGATAAAAAAATTTGAATTAATAAGAAAAAAAAAAATTTCTGTGTATGGACAATTTACTCCTGATACCATTCTTAATAAAAGTCTTTGTTATTTTTTCTCTATGAAATACCTGTTCACAAGATGTTAACCAATAAAGACATATACAATGTACATTTTTAGCTTTTAGGTCAAATTTGCACGGAATTTTTTCACTATAGATGGCTAGACTTTTTTACACAACTTGTCCTTTATCCCCAAACTTCCAAAAATGCATTTGGAGGGAAGAGAATTAGAACTTTGACCCCTGAACTATCCCATATTGCATGTTTTTAGAAGTTTAAAAACAGTTTTACGCTAACCAGCCATTACAAAAATGTTAGAAAAATTAAAATGCAATGTTATTATTAAACTGTGGTTAATATCCTATTTATTATTATTATTATTTATCCCCATTACTTCAGAAATTGCTTGGGGAGCGAAGAAAATAAGAACTTTATTTTTGTGGGTGTTCTAATACACACCCTTACATACATATGGCCAGTAATTCTCAAAGGCGTTAATAAAGTTTTTTCTTCTCCCCTTCTATTTATCGCCGTTATACATACAGATAAAACACAGAGAAAGTTTTGACCCATCACTAAAGCTATTTTTGTTTTGCGAGCATGTTATTTTAAACTTTCTTAATTTTTAGTTGTTTCATATAATATCAGATAACAAAAATATATTTATCTGTTAATTCGAAAATACTTAGCAATATGGCAAAAACGGACAACTGTTTTTTAGACGCAGCGGCGAAATGCTTGAACCAAAGAGAGAAGATCATGCCAAAAGCGACACTGATAGAATGAATTTGCCTGTTTTTACAGAATCAGCTGATTGTTACGCCATAAGTTGCCACAGAATTAGCACCAAATCTACTCTACTTTTACCTCTGTTGTGATTTAAAAAAACTTGGACGAATTCAAGATGGCCGACTGAGCAGCACAGTCGTCACGTCAAACGCTAACAGGGGAAGTCATAGGCCTGGACGAAATGCATTTTTGAATTACATTTCCATATCGCTGAAGCGGCTCTAACTCCTCTTTCAGAATACATATATGGGCATTTCCATCAACACTCGCGTTACATCAGAAACAATATTTTACTAGTTAAAGTCACTGTAATGGTCCAATCTATTACAAGAGCGTGCATTTGCTGGATGGGCTTTTCCGTGATGACAACGGCGAGTATCGAAGCAGACGATGAGTTGCACGAGCTTTAGGCAGATCTGACCATAGTCCAGCGAATTAAAGCCCAAAGGCTCCGCTGGCTGGGTTATGTTATGTGAATGGACAAAGAAGCTCCAACCAAGAAGGTTTTCCTATCGTCGCCCGAATTCGGCAGCAGAGGAAGGGGAGGCCTCTACTGAGATGGAAACAACAGGTGGAGGACGACTCGCAGCGCCAATAAATAATGCTGGTTAAGCGCCAATAAATTATGATGATATGTCACGTATAGATTTTTCAGAATATTTCTCGAAACTTTATTATGCGAAGAAAATTTTTCTTTTACCGTTTATTTGTTACGAAGCTCTTCATCGACAATGAAAATAGTTATTTTTGTAAAGCCTATAGTTTCCAAGCTATTATCTTTTCTCCATGCGTAATATCAAAAACTACTAGTCTGTGAAATTTCCACAGAGCCAAATTTTTGTGGAAAGCCTAGAATCACTCTCAGAAAGAAAACTGGAAAAGTTTCCATCGACCCTATGAGTGCTAAAAAAGTGATTCGGGTTAAAAGTCGAGAAAAATCTTAAAAAAAACCAATATGTTTTTTTTTTATTTGCTAGGACAATATTTGCAATGAATTTCCGGGTCTAAAACTTGGTCTCGGGTAGTTTTGCGAAAAAACTACCGTTTTAGAAAAAAAGTCCAAAAACATAAAATTTTACCTTTGGCCCCGAATAACTTTTTTAGCTCACATGGTATCGATGGGGACTTTTGAAGTTTTCTTTCTGCGGCGAACTTAAGCTCTCTATCGAAATATGGCTCTGTGGGAATTATTGCTATTTAACCTCTTTTTTGACCGGACTATTACATAATATCAAAAAAAATAAAACAATCCACTCAATCTTAAAGTTTATTCTTACAACTCAAGGACATTTATTCGACAAAAATGCAAAAGATTATTCTAACGCTGCTCGACACTAACAGATCTGAGTATGGAGAATATGATGCTGGAAATAACTCAATATCTTCCTAAATTTTCTTTGGCTTTTATTGCTTGTTGCGGAAATTGTGAACTCACCAATCTTCATCTTAACACTCAATAATTTAGAGCCTTATATTAACGGGCCACAGTAGCAGGTTTTCTCTTAGTAAGTACCACGATCATCAAGAGATACTAGAAATACAGATGCATACATAAGATACAACTACAAATTGGCAAAGAACTCCCAAAAAAGTTTTAACAAAAAAATGTACTCCAAAAAGTCTAAGCTTCCTTTACATATATATTTACTGCCAAAGGTAGATGCAAAAACAGTTTAATGCGGTTGTGGGTTCATTTGGCTAGTTGATTGGGTACGTGGTTGGAGTACAACTTTGTTAGCTGTTATCCATTTTTAATTTTCCATTGCTGCCGCAAATGTTGAATTCAAGTTGTTCGTTTGTTGTTACGTAACTTTGTTTACTAATGTTGTGCACATGGTTCCACTTTACCAACTTGTGTACACTGTGACATGTTGTATGCGAATGCTGAATGTGCTATGCAACAGTTGGGCTGCATCATAAATCACAACAATAATCTACCTGCGTTCCCTAAGTAGCCACAAACCAACTTCTGTAGTTGGAAATAAACTGAAAAAAATGTGCACATGTTCATGTAAAAGTTTTAGTAGTTATTTCGAGTTCGGCCAATAAGGAGGTGAAAATGCAAATACTCACGTTACTGGAACTAGTACACTAATACGTAAATGACATAAGTCCATCGTTGTAGGTGGATGATTGCAAGAGTTGAACAAAAACAAATAATAAACACTTTTTTAAATTGTTGCGTCCTAAAAATATTTGGGTTTCACTTCCCCACATTTTGTTTCAAACACCATTTCTATGTAGGCGTCTTACTTACTTACTTAAAATAGCCTTTAACCGCTTAGGCGACTTCTGGACCGGGGCGTCTTCGTTCATTCGCACCAAGTGTCCTAGCCAGCGGAGTCGCTGCGTTTTAATTCGCTGAGCTATGTCGACGCCTGTGTAAAGCTAATACAGCTTTTTCTCTCGAATACTTCCAAAGCCGCCTCATCAGATGCTGTCAGTGTCCACGTCTCTGCACCATATAGCAGGACGGGTACGATAAGTGACTTACAGAGTGTTGTTTTTTTTTTGTCGAGAGAGGACTATACTTCTCAATTGCCTACTCAGCCCAAATTAGCATTTGTTTGCAAGAGTTATCCTTCGATGGATTTTCAGGCATACATTGCTGTTGGTATTAATGCTGCGTCCCAGGTATACAAAGTTCCTTACTATCACCAAATTATGGCTGCCAACAGTGGCGTGGTTGCCAAGACGCGAATGCGCTGACCCTTTGGTTGATGCCAGTTGGTAGTTCGTTTTACCCTCGTTCACTATTAAACCCAAGGCAAGGTGCCAAAAGACGGGTTTCGGTCCAATGAATGTGAAACTAATATCTTCAGGGGCTTGCGAGATATTTGCAATCAAAGTTGCAAATTTTCAAGTGTTTGTTGTAATCAAATTAGGCAGTCTCTCAAAATGCGCCGCCAACTAAAAAAGGTGTTGTGCTCATAAATACCATGAATCCAGCCTCCTGATTGGGATCAGAGCAAGGTAATTTTAAGGTTCACATTCCTGGTACCGAAACAATTCTTTTGCTACTTTTCCCAACATCTCCCGACCTGTTTTTCGAGTTAACATAGGATCTATACAATTACATCCAATTTGTGGGAGGGATTTTGTTGGAGTCATCCTGTCTGAAACCTCGTCCTTCCCGATTCCGTCTTTAGTCGAGTTTTATGATAAAATTTTCGGACGCTGCTTCTGTTTTCTAGCATCCCAAGCTTCTCGATTTCACGCTTCTCTTTTCTTCGCTCAGGAAAGCCGTTTCGCTTCCCTCTTCATCTCGCGGTAGTGCTCACACACGCTCCTCGTTGATTTCGCTTTTAACGTTGCCTTATAGGTGTCGTCTTTTTATAAGCTTTTTTTCATTGCGTGTTTGGACTCTCTGTCATCTTATGCTATGGATACACACACGGAGATTACCTACAATAAATCTTCTTTAATCTGATCCAAATTTTACGCTGATACACACAAAATTAAAGATTAACAATTAGCGCACTAGATGGCTTTGGTTGTAGTACTTGTGGTTTAAAATAGAGGTCGCTCTTTTTTGGTGACATCTAGTGTCCAGTAGCGGCGAACTCGTAATTTTGGTAGTGGTCGTTGCGATGTTTGTTTATTTATCGATGACAGTAGCGGTCAAATAGTTATGATATCTGCTCAAATCTTCTTAATTTTTGGGAGTTTATAATGAAGATTGTGCTCAAGTTAACTCCCGAAACCGGAGATAATTCGTAATTTGCGCTAATGTATCAGCCGTATTACCAGCTGTTTTTTTTTTGCACTTGCCAGAATCCAATTACTCCTTCGGATGCGGTACGAAGTTCTCCGGAGATATATTTCCCCACTGCTCATGCACTCCTCTACACAGAGCCAACAATGCCTAATAAAATAGAACAAAAGTCATAAGATATCTCTATAGATTTTCTTCAAGAAGATGTGCTTCTTATTATTGTAGAGACAGTCTTTTTAATGTTATTAAGAAGATTTTCTTTTTAATATTTTAAATGAAAAATAAAATGATATTGCCCTCGCCGAGAATCGAACTTACAATTTTCGGAATGATAAACCCTGTTAACCATCAGGCCATCGCTCACTTTTGATTGCCAGCTTCTAATTACTGATATGTGTATAGTTGTTAATGTTTCAAAGGAAAATCTCATCAATATAATTGAGAAGATTTCTTTTAACATTTCTAATTAGGAAAAAAAGAGAGAGAATCGAACTTACAATTTTTCGATTGCTAAACCCAGCTGCTAACCATCCGGCCATCGTATACTAATAATTGCCAGCGTCTAACTACACCTTTGTACTAAATGTATAGTTTTTTAATAAGAATTTCTTCTTAAAACCAAAAAGATTTCCCTACAGTTTTTTCTTCATTTGCACCGTTGCGACTACCCCTTTGCCCAAAAGCTGATCATGAAGACAATCTTATTAATTTTATTAGGCATTTTTGGCTCTTTGTAAGTTGAATTGTGCTTTCAGAGAGCAGGTGTGAGAGTCGTTCTGCGAAATAATTGGCAGCCTCTTGTTTTTCGACGTCCAGCTTTCCTTACGTTTTTTGTGGCGCCTCTTTTGTTGTACTTAGGCGGGTACGAATCTTGGCTATGTACACGTCAATCCTCTTCAAAACATGTTAACATCTAACCACTTATGTTCAAAGCCAACCTGTAAAATTTAATTTACTCATTTAAGTTCATTTAATTAGACTTTGAAGAAAGTTGAAATAATCCAACTGGCACACTTTATTTTAAGAGCAAGTTTTAGGAGCAAGTTCAGAATATAATCTTTCCAGTAAAAATAATACTGATTACAAAGTTATTTGAATATGAGTCAAAATCGGCCAGCTGTGCAAACGTTTTTTCGATGTGCGAGCTTTTTTTGCGCAATATTTTTTTTTTCGGTTAACAATAAAAAAAAAAGACCCATATTTTTTTATTTTCGAAATTTTTTTTTTTTTCAATAAATAATTAACCCTAGAACACACACCCGGGTACAAATGTATCCACTTTCAACTTTGAAGTGTTGTAACTTTTGAAACGCTATACCTCTATACCGCTAACTTCGGATCTAGGAAGATTATTTATTTTTGAGTTCAAATTCAAAATTTGAACCAGATCGGACCTACAGCCTCCCAAACGCATTATATACGTAAACACACACCCGGGATACGTTTGTACCCCAATAGTAAAAATCCTCATAATAATCAAAAAAAACATTTTTTATATTATTTTTTTATTTGAAAAATTAAAGATATTCATTTCACACATTAGATTATTGACTTTTATTATAAAAATTATAAAAATGCATCTTATATCTAAGGAAAATCATGGCAAATAGAGCAATTTGTTGATGTGACCGAATGTTCAAGACACATTGGCTTCTTACATTTGGCGCACAGCTTTCTGGTTTTTCTACGGCGTTTTTCCTCTTGTGCGTAACATAAATAGCAAGATCCGCACACAGGTTTTGGCGTGCGCGCTGCGGCAGATGTTGATGCTGCTGTTGACACCATTGATTCCACCGGTCGGTTAAAATATGCTTCAATAGCAATTTTAGTCGAAAAATTTCGCGTCACTTGACGATTTATGGCTCTGGCTTCAATAATGGGCATACACAATCCTTCAGCCAAGCTGCGCAGGATCAGCTTAAGCTTGTTTGATCTCCAAGGCAACATAGGGTTATTCAAATCGTAGACAATGTAGGCTGCAAGAGCTGTAATGTCCAACATGTTGAAGAACATCGCTAGTGGCCATCGTTTTGTTTGTCTTTGTGTTGGATATTCCGCAAACATTTGGTCCATTCGATCAACACCACCTTTGGTACGATTATAATATTCAATTATTTCAGGTTTCCCACTGTCAGCTATTTTAGCATCATTATGCATGGTCGAAAGCAAAATTACTGCTTTATTTTTTTTGGGAACATGAGAGCACATTGTCACATTATTTTTGAAGCCAAATGTCGTAGAACCAATTGTCCTGTTTTTGTTCGGCTTCATTTCTTGAGGAATATATGATTTGTTTTTGCGCAAAGTTCCAACGATCGTGAGTTTCCAGGTGAAAAGCAGTTCTGCAACTGGCAAGGTCGTAAACAAATTGTCCATTGTAATCTTTCGGCCACTTCCTTGGTATGTGGCAGACAAATCCTTCACCACTCGTTCGCCTTGGTTCGTTTCCTTACCAGTTTCTGCTTGGCCAGTATATATTTGTCCATGCAGTGGATATGCATTTGTGGCATCGCAAATCCACCAAACCTTGATACCATATTTAGCAGGTTTTGACGGTAGATATGTACTGCGTAAACCGTGTGCGTCCACGGTAAGGAAATAATTGTTCATCAATCGTCAAGCATGAGCTGGGCTTGTAATGTGCAGGAACATTATTGTTCATCATCGTCCACAACTCACTGATCGGTGCTGCTTTATCAGTTAGTAAGCGTGTTGCACGAGTGTTTTTATCGTCAAGTCTTAGGAACCGCAATATCGAACAGAAACGTTTACTCCCATTGTGGCGCGATATAAAGGATAGTTTTTGACGCTCCATAAATCTCGAACATGTTCTCCATTGCTATGGTTCGCACCAGTCGTAATAAGTATGCCAAAAAATGCATACAGCTCTGTTATTGACACAGGCGTCCATGACTTAGGAGTTGTGTTTGGATGCGCATTGTTGTAAGCATCATAGGTTTCTTTTGCTAACTTATTTGTGTGGCGCATAATTATATCAGCCATTTGAACGTTCATGAAACATTTGAATGTTTGCTCTATTGACAACATTTCAGTGCATCTAGCTGGTCCAGAACGTTCTCTTATAATATTTTGTCTGAGTACCTGACGACTTACATTTGGTTCTTTCATCCACTCAGTACCATCACGTGCAACAAATTTTTCGTCACTAGCAGGTAATTCATTATTTTCTTCTACTTCTTCTTCTTCATCGTCTTCTTCATCATCCTCATAGACCGAATAATCAGGTAATACTTCTGCGGCACCTTGCGAAACTTCAGCATCGTCATCATCAATTTCAATGTCATTGATTTGAATTTCTTCTTCATCTTCTGAGTCAAAATCATAGGGAGCGTCATCGTCACAAATTTCATCAAATAAAGATTGTATATATGATTCTCGCTGTTCCTCAGTTAGCCTGCATAATAAAAAAAATTAGTATATGTTTACATTGTTGCTTATTTTACATTTTTTACCTTCTATATGCTGCACTTGATAAATATTCGTTTCTTCTTGAAGCCATTTCGTATCCAGTTATTTATTGTTTCAGTTATATTTATTTTCACTTCTTACACTTTTGAGCACCAAAACAATAATGAAAATATCAACAGGCAGCATTTATAACAACACCTCGTGTGAAAACAACCCTTGCAGCCGCATATAAAATACAAAACCCAGTTATACCAGTGTATTTGCTACCTACGTACCCATACATTGCGCGACCTTTTTGCACATATCTTTTGAACCAGGTAGAATATTTCAATGAAATAAAAACAAAAATGTGTATTCGTTGTTACTCTACAAGTATATTATTATAAATTATATTATTTTCTTTTGCATTTATCAGGACAACAAAAAAAACAAACAAAAAAAACAAAAATCCACTGTTGCATGTCCTGACTTAATTTGCCCATATCGGTGGAACCAGTAGGTTATATATTAAAATATACATTTCAAAAAAAAATAATAGAAATCGGTTGAATAAGCATTAAAAAAACCGCAAAATAAGGTCCCGGGTACAAACGTATCCCGGGTGTGTCTTTTCGTGGTATTTTCTGGGTGTGTGTTCTAGGGTTAAAAAAAAAAGTTATTAGCCATTGTTTTAAACAACTAAAAAAAAAAAGAAAAACTTCTCAATCGCTTTCAATTGTGTTACTAGTCTTTTTTTATTGTGTAATTCATAACAAAAAATAATCTAAAAAAAAGGAGGTGTGGCACTCGGGGACTGCCGCGGTAAAGCTATTGCATATTATCAACTTATGCCAGGCCCGTACGCAGCGGTGGGGGTTTTGAAAGAAAGAAAACAATTTTTTTACGTTTATATGACATGATATGACATCACATGATATGACATCATATGATATGACAACATATGATCTGACATCATATGATATGACATCATATGATATGACATAATATGATCTGACATCATATGATATGACATCACATGATATGACATCATATGATATAACATCATATGATATGACATCACATCATATGATATATCATCATATGATATGACATCATATGATCTGACATCACATGATATGACATCATATGATATGACATCATGTGATATGACATCACATGATATGACATCATATGATCTGACATCATATAATCTGACATCATATGATATGACATCATATGATCTGACATCATAGGATATGACATCACATGATATGACATCATATGATATAACATCACGTGATATGACATCATGTAATCTGACATCATATGACATGACATCATATGATATGACATCACGTGATATGACATCATATGATATAACATCATATGATATGACATCACATGATATGACATCATATGATATATCATCATATGATATGACATCACATGATACGACAACATATGGTATAACATCACCTGATAAGAAATCATATGATCTGACATCATATGATATGACATCATATGACATGACATCATATGATATGACATCACATGATATGACATCTTATGATATGACATCACAAGATATGGCATCATATGATATGACATCATATGGCATGACATCATATGATATGACATCACATGACATGACATCATATGACATTAAATCATATGATATGACATCACATGATATGACATCATATAACATAACATCACGTGATATGACATCATATGATCTGACATCGTATGATATGACATCATATGACATGACATCATATGATATGACATCACATGATATGACATCATATGATATGACATCACATGATATGACATCATATGATATGACATCATATGATATGACATCACATGATATGAGATCACATGATATGAAATCATATGATATGACAACATATGGTACGACATAGACATCATACGATATGACATCATATGATATGACATCATATGATATGACATCATATGATATGTCATCATATGATATGACATCACATGATATGTTATCATATGATGTGACATCATATGACATGACATCATATGATATGACATCATATGACATGACATCATATGTTATGACATCACATGATATGACATCATATGATATGACATCATATGATATAACATCACGTGATATGACATCATATGATCTGACATCGTATGATATGACATCATATGACATGACATCATATGATATGACATCACATTATATAACATCATATGATATGACATCACATGATATGACATCATATGATATGACATCATATGATATGACATCACATGATATGAGATCACATGATATGAAATCATATGATATGACAACATATGGTACGACATAGACATCATACGATATGACATCATATGATATGACATCATATGATATGACATCATATGATATGTCATCATATGATATGACATCACATGATATGTTATCATATGATGTGACATCATATGATATGGCATCACATGATATGACATCATATGATATGACATCATATGATATGACATACTTCTCACATCTTACATCTTACACCCCCATCCATACATCTTACATCTTACACCCCCTACCCATACCTCTCACATCTTACATTTTACACCCCCACCCATACCTCTTACATCTTACAAACCTTACCCCTCCCCCCACCCATACCTCTTACATCTTAGATCTTACACCCCACACCCATACCTCTTACATCTTAAATCTTACATCTTACATCTTACTCTTACTCTTACTCTTACATCTTACATCTTACTCTTACGCGTAAATTTTTCTTTATTGCCACCAGCGCAAATATGTTTACACATCAATAAATATGTAGATCTAATTTTATGTATTCGGCTTTTCGAACCTTTTTCGAACCTTTTTATCCGTTCCGGTTTTTTTTTTAGGTGCCAAGCCCGCAATAAAATCTATGCAATAGCTTAAAGCGGGCTACCCACCTGCAAAGAAATGTCAAACTCCATATAAAAAAACGCTCAAGAAATGGTGAAGAACTGTTTTCACACGTCAAATTTTCTTGACCCAATACTCAGTTCATAAGAAAAAACACAGCACTTTTCGATAGTTGGCAACGCCGGCTTACCTCAAGAAATAAATAAGCTCGTATATATTTCTTGAGGTAAACGTGCAGATCCACGGCAAAGGTGAGTAAATATTTCGCTAAACATATTTTGTATATTTTTATAAGAGCAATTTGCAAAAAAATGGAAAATTTGGTAAACGTCAAAATTTCTTGACCAGGCACAAGAAATATATGCTCGTTTTTTTCTTGAGGCATTTCTTGGCAGGTGGGTAGCCCGCTTAAAAGTGTTAGTTTACCATACAACGAAAGTTACAGGCATTTTTCTGCACGCGCATCGTATTTTTCGTATGTAATGGTCATGCGTCGTCGCTACCATGCATCCATGCGCTTGTAAGGCCTGTAAAATTTTTTGTATGTCAGTTAGTGTGTACTTTTATTAAAAAATCTGATGGAATTCAATCAATCATTTCCCCCGCAAATAAAGCGCTTCAAATTTCGAGTTAGTATCCATCTTTAAGTAGCAGAATTTTTTTGGGTACTCGCACATCTCCATATGCTCGGGTATTTACTTGAGTTAAAACTTCATTCCAATTGTTATTACAATTGTGCATTTGCCTTTTTATAATGCAAAAGTGTGATGAATTGTTTTTACTTTGAATTTGCTGTGGATTCTGTGTAGATTGACTTTTTAAATAAAAACGGTTGAGTGCATGCAAACCTTACCTGAAGATGTTTTGCATAGCAAATCATATAGAGTTAAACAAAACTTTTCTAGGAAAGAGGCTGAGCACGTGGAGGAAATGTTACGAATAAATTTACTGGGCTTGTGGGTTTTATGTAAATATGTTCAGCCTTGCGTATCAGTAGCGTGCCTATGTGTTTGAATCAAGGCAAGCATCAGAACATTTCTGAGGAAGAAGAGGAGTTTAGGATAGATGTTCTGCAAGTGATGTATCGACTTTGCCTTACAACACGGGAAGAAAACCTTAAAATCTTTTATTTTTTTATAGATTTAATAGCACTGTTTTATTTCCACTATTTCCGCCTTCGTTCGGAGAAGCTTAGAAGAAACATAAATAAAAAGATGATAAAAAAAATTTTAAAGAAAACCTTTATATGAATGCTGTCAAAAAGCAGCAGTAAATTTCTCGTTAAACAAAGACATAGTGTCGGTGTCTTTGGTTTTGAAATTTTAGTCATACAAATTGTAATAAATTTTTGAAATTTGAAATATAAAGGTGGAGTGCACGTTCGCAAACGAATTAATGAGTTGCGCACGCAATCGACGATAGTCCTCAACGAAATTGTTGTGCCCGCGACAACCAGCTAAATTTTAAGTCCCTAGGTTGCCAGAAAATTAGTTAAAGACGATAGTCGATTTCCGAACTTCCATTTCGGCTCTAAGACTACGTTCACGCTGGGCCATAAAGTCAAGTTTATGGGACATTTTTTGAGTTAATTCATATTGTTGTTGTCAATAAGCTCGAGTTTGTGGCTGAACGTGAACGTCATATAAGAAATTGTTTGCCTTAGTTTGCAAACATGCACTCCACCTTTATATTTTCAAATTTCAAAAATTTATTACAATTGGTATGACTAAAATTTCAAAACCAAAGACACCGACACCATGTCTTTGTTTAACGAGAAATTTGCTGCTGCTTTTTGACAGCATTCATATAAAGGTTTTCTTTAAATTTTTTTTATCATCTTTTTATTATCTATTTTTTAGTATAGCCTACAATCAAGAAGGTTCGAAGAAATTGAATGCCTTGTTAGTTAAAAGTCTATCGCAAAATTTCTGATTGAAAACGAATTTTCCAAATATCTCGATCCGTGCACCACCTACTGGAATTTTTTTGATGAGGGATTGTATTGTCACCGGGTTCTGATAAATGTGTCAAGTTTCAAGTCTATAGCTTACCGGGAAGTTACTCAAAAGCCGATCGCAAGATTTCCAGTGTTTCAGAGATTTTCAATTATATCGGCCAGAGCGCCACCTTACGCAATTTTAAGTTTTTCAAATTGTATTGTCCCGTGCCCGCAACTACGTGCTAAATTTCAACTCACTAGGTTGCCAGTAAGTTAGTTAAAATTCGATCGCAAGATTTGTGATTGAAATCGAATTTTCCAAATATCTCGATCTGTGCGCCACCTACAGGAAATTGTTTGATGAGGGATTGCATTGTCACCGGGTTCTGATAAATGTGTCAAGTTTCAAGTCTATAGATTACCAAGATTTCTTGTGTGTTTCAGAGATTTTCAATTATATCGACCAGAGCGCCACCTTTCGGAATTTTAATTTTTTCAAATTGTTTTGTCACCGTGCCCGCAACTACGTGCTAAATTTCAACTCCCTAGGTTGCCAGTAAGTTAGTTAAAATTCGATCGCAAGATTTCTGATTGAAATCGAATTTTCCAAATATCTCGATCAGTACGCCACCTACAGGAAATTTTTTGATAAGGGATTGCATTGTCACACGGTTCTGATAAATTTGTCAAGTTTCAAGTCTATAGCTTACCGGGAAGTTACTCAAAAATCGTTCGCAAGATTTCCCGTGTGTTTCAGAGATTTTCAATTAATTCGACCGCGCGCCACCTTTCGGAATTTTAATTTTTTCAAATTGTATTGTCACCGTGCCCGCAACTACGTGCTAAATTTCAACTCACTAGGTTGCCAGTAAGTTAGTTAAAATTCGATCGCAAGATTTCTGATTGAAATCGAATTTTCCAAATATCTCGATCAGTGCGCCACCTACAGGAAATTTTTTGATGAGGGATTGCATTGTCACCGGGTTCTGATAAATGTGTCAAGTTTCAAGTCTATAGATTGCCGAGAAGTTACTCAAAAGTCGATTGCAAAATTTCCCGTGTGTTTCAGAGATTTTCAATTATAGCGACCAGCGCGCCACCTTTCGGAATTTTAATTTCTAAAATGTTTTTATTAGGTCGCTTTCGTCGTTCTTGTACCCGGATTTTTGCATTCGATTTTGAACCAACTTCCTGTTGTGCTAGGGTCTTGAAATTTTCACTACAGTTCAGGTCGCGATGACTATGCAATATTATGAAAAAAAAAAATCCGATAGGTGCCGCGTGGGCCGCTATATTTTCAAAAATCGCATTTATGGTCCGATTTGGCTGAAATTCGGAAAAAGTATTACTACTATGAAAAGAAATATTTTCCTAAAAAAAATTCCGCTAGGTGGAGCTGAGATCGGGGTAATAAAAGCTGAAATGTATAAAAACATTTGGCGGTTGCTATATTGTGAAAAAATGTTTTTTTTTAGAAAAGCTCATATCGGTAATAAGATTGTTAGAAATTAATGCGAACCATCTTTAGCGTGCGCCAATGTTTTTATACATTTCAAACTCCAAGTACTATTTAATACCTATAAGAATTCCCACTCACAAATCGTCCCCTTTTTGCGTTTTTATCGTAAACGCCAAAACCCAAATTTTACAGGAGAGCATTTTTTTAATTTTTTTTTTTATTTTTTCATTTATGAATTGGTGGATACGATAAAAAAGATAGCCATTTTTTGACATAACTGTAAGGATTTCAGCTATAATTTTTTTCCAGATGATGCGCTAAGGGATGATGAACAAATTTGCATCAAAAAGTAAATTTCGAAAAAATGGTGGTTACGATAAAAACGCAAAAAGGGGACGAAATGTTCCAGATAAGCTTTACGTGGTGAAGAATTTATGTAGGCAGAGGGGAAATTATTTTCCAGTTTTTAGTTCATTTTAAAAACATTTTAAATTAAAAATATTTTTTTATTCAATTTTTTATTTTAAATTGTATTGCCACCGAGCCCGCAACTTCGTGCTAAATTTCAACTCCCTAGGTTGCCAGTAAGTTAGTTAAAAGTCGATCGCAAGATTTCTGATTGAAATCTAATTTTCCAAATATCTCGATCCGTGCGCCAACTACAGAAAATTTTTTGATGAGGGATTGCATTGTCACCGGGTTCTGATAAATGTGTCAAGTTTCAAGTCTATAGCTTACCGGGAAGTTACTCAAAAAACGATCGCAAGATTTCCCGTGTGTTTCAGAGATTTTCAATTATTTCGACCAGCGCGCCACCTTTCGGAATTTTAATTTTTTCAAATTGTATTGTCACCGTGCCCGCAACTACGTGCTAAATTTCAACTCCCTAGGTTGCCAGTAAGTTAGTTAAAATTCGATCGCAAGATTTCTGATTGAAATCGAATTTTCCAAATATCTCAATCAGTGCGCCACCTACAGGAAATTTTTTGATAAGGGATTGCATTGTCACAGGGTTCTGATAAATTTGTCAAGTTTCAAGTCTATAGCTTACCGGGAAGTTACTCAAAAATCATTCGCAAGATTTCCCGTGTGTTTCAGAGATTTTCAATTATTTCGACCAGCGCGCCACCTTTCGGAATTTTATTTTTTTCAAATTGTATTGTCACCGTGCCCGCAACTACGAGCTAAATTTCAACTCCCTAGGTTGCCAGTAAGTTAGTTAAAAGTCGATCGCAAGATTTCTGATTGAAATTTAATTTTCCAAATATCTCGATCCGTGCGCCACCTACTGGAAATTTTTTGATGATTGCATTGTCACCTGGTTCTGATAAATGTGTTAAGTTTCAAGTCTATAGCTTACCGGGAAGTTACTCAAAAAACGATCGCAAGATTTCCCGTGTGTTTCAGAGATTTTCAATTATTTCGACCAGCGCGCCACCTTTTGGAATTTTAATTTTTTCAAATTGTATTGTCGCCGGGCCCGCAACTGCGTGCTAAATTTCAACTACCTAGGTTGCCAGTAAGTTAGTTAAAAGTCGATCGCAAGATTTCTGATTGAAATCTAATTTTCCAAATATCTCGATCCGTGCTCCACCTACTGGAAATTTTTTGATGAGGGATTGCATTGTCACCGGGTTCTGATAAATGTGTTAAGTTTCAAGTCTATAGCTTACCGGGAAGTTACTCAAAAATCGATCGCAAGATTTCCCGTGTGTTTCAGAGACTTTCAATTATTTCGACCAGCGCGCCACCTTTCGGAATTTTAATTTTTTTAAATTGTATGGTCACCGAGCCCGCAACTTCATTCTAAATTTCAACTCCCTAGGTCGCCAGTAAGTTAGTTAAAAGTCGATCGCAAGATTTCTGATTGAAATCTAATTTTCCAAATATCTCGATCCGTGCTCCACCTACTGGAAATTGTTTGATGAGGGATTGCATTGTCACCGAGTTCTGATAAATTTGTTAAGTTTCAAGTCTATAGCTTACCGGGTAGTTACTCAAAAATCGATCGCAAGATTTCCCGTGTGTTTCAGAGATTTTCAATTATATCGACCAGCGCGCCACCTATCGAAATTTTTATTTTTGAGAATTGTGTTGTGACCTTTCAGGCAACTTCTTGCTAAATTTCAAGTTTCTAGGTTGCCGGGAAGTTAGTCAAAAGTCGATCGCAAGAATCTCAATTTAAAACGAATTTTCGAAATATCTCGATCCATGCGCCACCTAGTGGACGCTTTTTTCGTTCACATTGCATTGTCGCGGAGCTCTGAACTATGTTCCAAGTTTCAAGGTCAACGGGAAAGTACCTAAAAACTATTTGAAAGATCCCACAAAATCGTATGAAAAAGGTGGTGCAAACAACAAAGCAACTTAATATAAAGGTTTTAAAAAATATTTTTTAGTGGCGCTTAAAAACCCATGACATTTTATAGTGCCTACCAAGTAGGAAGGGGGAGCTTCGCTTTATTAATCCCTTGCGAGTATCGGATTGCTCGCTATTACTCCTTATACTTCTGTGTATAAGCATACACATTCTATAATCCCTTTTAACATTATATGTCCTAGGCAGGGAGTAATAGAAAAACTCCCGCTGACCTCTCAAAACACGATAAGGGATTTTATTCAGTAATAGAAAAACTCCCTTTGACCTCCCAGAAAACAATAAGGGATTTTATTCAATGCATTTTAATTGATCACAGCGGAGCAATGGGAGAGTTTTGGAGGATAATTTTATATCTCCCAAAAAAGTAATGCGGGAGCTTTGGCTGTGCATATCTTTTCGTTCCTCAGGGAGTAGTAAAAGAGTTTTAAGGAACCATCCCTCAAACCTTATAAAATTGTATTTAAAATTTAATAAAGGGGCATAAAACAAAATATTGGGGTCCGGGTACAGCCGGCAGCAGTAGTAGTGGTCATATCGCGGGTGGAAAGAGCGATAATACCCAGTAAAAAATTGTATCATCCAAATATTAATCTTGGATCAATCCTTTGCGAGCATTGGATTACTCCACAAAACTCCAAGGTCCTTCCATTTTTGACTCCTTTTTAACATAGCATGTCATTGCGGGCGAGCACTCCCTTTGAGATCCTAATGGATGCCAAACCGAGTTTTATTTTTAGCTCCTTTTTACATCCAAGGCAAACACAAAGGGAGTAGTCTTCCATAAATCCAAATGGAGCAGAAATGGAGTGATCGATTCTGTCTCCAGTAAAAGCATAAAGAAAGCAATATTTTGTTTGTTCAAATATACAGTCACTCACAAAAAATTATACACTCTTTTTTGGACAATTCTCGCCAAATTTTATTTTATTTTATATTATTTCAATCTTTTTTATTTTATTTTACATAATTTTTTTATTTCAATTTTTTTTTTTTCATTTAAAGAATAATCAAATATAATAAATAAAAGAACTAAATTTATATTCCGCTTCGGAGAATGTTTATTTTATGAAGATCCTCTATTTGAAGTCGATTTGAGGGAATATGTTTTGCGATAAAATGTTGCCTTGCATTTCCGAAATGCGATTTTCATAGCATTTTCAAACTCTCCATATGAGTCAAAATTACCTTTTACCGATTCTGCGAAAAAGGAAAAATTTTCAAGTAGATACATATATTTACATATTCATAAAATATTTGTATTCTTACCGAAAAGGAAATATTTAAATAGTTTGAAATTATTTATTGCAGTTTTTTCCTTTTCCCCATCCCAATTTATTTTGAGCAAAACGTTTTCATGGAATATTTTAGATAGGATCTTCTCAAGCTTCATTCTATCAAACCTGGACTTCATATAGCTAATCTGAAAAACAACAATAAAACGAGAAAAGCTTTTAGTATATAAAAAAATTACAATAAAAATGAAATAAATTAAAATAGAATAAGTAAAAATAAAATAAATAAAAATAAAATAAAGTAAAAGTACAATTGTCTTACCACTTCTGAATCAGTTTTGGTTTTTATCAACTCTTCTGCCGCATTAAGTTCGGTAAGTGAAGAAATTGGAAATATTCTTTCCACTGAATTATTCACCACTTTTTTCGCTTATAACTTCTTGGGACAAGTGCTTCACTTTTTAAAACAAATTATAGACTAAATGAAACAGAAAAATATGTTTTTATTTGAAGTTGCAATTTCAAAATGTACAGTTATATTATCGGTTATGATTACTCCATAATTGATACATTAGGAGTAATATTGGAGCAATCGATGTTTTAATGCTCCTTTATTACTCCAACCTGTATCAATAAGCGAGGAATAATGTATTTTTTTTACAAAATTCCTGCACTTCTCGTTTATTGTACCAAATGGATGGATAAGTCATTACTCCTTATCTGCTCGATTCTGGTATTAATCCAAACATTTTTTACTGGGTATATATAACTTCCTTCTAAGTAGGTGAGAAGGAGCAAATTTGCTTAGCGTGTAATTCGGATCTAACCATTATTTTTGCTAATGAAGTGGCATGAGCTAAAATAGCACGCGTAGTACCCCTAGTCATGTATCAAATCCGCTTTGGAAATATCATTAATAAATAAAAAGGGTTTACACCAAACAGCTCATCGCTGTTGTCTCAACCTGAAGGCAGTGGCGCCGAGATCAAAGGTGTCAGAGTTGACCCAGGCTCTGATAGAACTTTGATCTAAGCTTTGAATCAGAGAAGATATTACCATCTTCGCCTCTACCCAACACAATGCACGCGCAGAGACGTACCGCTTTGCCTGCGTCATTGCGTTCCATACCACGTCACAATTCCAATTTCAGTTCATGAAATCTTCTTTATTTGATACTAGCAGGGAACCCGACGTTGTCCGGGTTGGATATGTTTTTTAGGGTGGTACTTATTTCTATTGAAACATTTTTTTTTCGTTTTTGCCATATTTTCGGGTCCAAATCCTCGGCTTTCTTTCCTATGTCATATTCCTTTCTGTCACATATGTTTCGGTTAAGCCCCTATCTCTGTTGGCAATTCCAGTCGAGTTTTGCCGAAATACTTCCTTCTTTCCATCTCCTTAACCTCAGTACCTGATCTGCTCCTACTATGATACCCACCCTCATTGATAAAAATAGGGACAAAAAATATAACAGTAGTTCAGATGAACTCTATAACATTCCCTACGTCACTTTCAGTAGTTTTTGCCAAGGAATTTCCAATGTGCAGACACAACTTTTCTAGAGTTTCATTCCAGTATAGATAAGTGAATGGATGAATAGATTTAACAAATTTAATTCCCAAATTTTTTGGTACGCCACTGTACCTATGCAATTGATTTTTGATTTAGCTGAAATTGAATTGAATTTTTAATAAATATAAAATGTGTCAGTATATAAGTCAAATAGAAAAAAATATTCAAAAAATTTAAAATATGAAAAATTTGAAGAAAAAAAAAATCAAAAAATATTTTCCAATTTACACTGCACGTTAAGATGGATGCCTGGACTCTGTAAATGGCAGGATTGAGGTAGATTAGCCTGCTATAGGGGCACATTCGCTCCACTGTTACAGTCCTTATTTTTAACAATTCTAGCAATAGTTATAATCGCAAATTGAAGAAAAATAAAAAGAAATTATTTTGATTTGTAATTTATTTGATTGAAAAAACCAAACAGAAAAGTCGTGGCAAAAAATAAATGATTATGAGCATTGCTTAAAAATGTCATTAGTGCCATTAGCGGTTTTACCTGTAGTATTTATATCAGGCCTAGGCACTTAGTGTGACAATTATCCGAAAATCTGAGAATCAAATTCACATAGATTCTTACGCTCTTTTCTTACAATGACATCGTTGCTATGAGCGTATTGACCAATCAATGGATGTCGTTGGTTATGCACGGTTTCGGTACTTGCTAGTGAGCGACGGAGCAAACAGATGCGATGACCGCTCTTTCGCTAACACCCTTTCACTTCTAATTTTGCCGGGTCCTGATTTATATCATGGTAGAAATGGACAAAGTAAAAACTTTAGTTTCGCTTAAGGTTCAGAAAATTTAAGTGTCGAAAATGTAAAACTTTGTTAAAAAATGGAGCCTACACTGACTATTTTGACAATTGCTATGAGCCATATACCTATGTACATATGAACTAGTATGTCAATTGGTATATTCGATTCCGACTCTGTTTACAGTAAAATTTTCTCCGTAACAACCCTAACCTTAACGCAAGACAGAGATTTCGTATGAATAAGCAGTTGGTAATGAAGATAACAATAAGGTAAGTAGACTTTCTATAGAAATTAGATTACGCAGGGTAGTGAGATAGTTATTTCGAGACACAAATTAATTAGTCAATACTCAATTTTTTGTTTGCGGAATTTCTTACGTTTTCCTTATACAATAAATAATTAATTACCAATGCAGGGTCTGGACTTGTTTAAGTACAACATGCATACTGAATTATTACACTAGATGCAAAGAAACTACATACATATGTAATAATACATAAAAATCTCTTTTTAGGTCCCACAGCACGCAGGCATCTCCCTAATGCACTACCTTTATACTTCGCCTGCTAGAAAAAAACTCTTAGTTAATGCATTTTGTATGCTTATCCTATGATTTTCAACTTTGCTATGCAAATATTTGGATTTGCCACCTGCTCAAATTAGTTTGCATAATTTGTGGTGAAAGTTCTTTGAGTTTGCCGTGCAAAAAAAGGTGAACAATTTAACAAAATGAAGTGAAAACATTCTGCATGTTAAAATTCAAGAATAAATATTTCCGTTTGACAAACTCTTTCGTCGTTTGCATACCAGAGGCAAACAAGTATAATTTGATAAATATATATATATATATGTATATGACAGCTACTAGTATTTATATGCATATATGTGTTGTAAAAATAGATATGTTTCTATAAATAACCTGCAGGATACACAGAGCCAAAAATGCCTAATAAAATTAATAAGATTGTCTTCATGATCAGGTTTTTGGCAAAGGGGTAGTCGCAACGGTGGAAATGAAGAAAAAACTATAGGGAAATCTCTTTGGTTTTAAGAAGAAATTATTATTAAAAAAACTATACATTTAGTACAAAGGTGTAGTTAGACGCATTAGTACACGATGGCCGGATGGTTAGCATTCCAAAAATTGTAAGTTCGATTCTCTCTCTTTTTTTCCTAATTAGAAATGTTAAAAAGAAAATCTTCTCAATTATATTTATGTATGTGATTTTCCTTTGAAAACATTAACAACTATACACATATCAGTAATTAGACGCTGGCAATCAAAAGTGAACGATGGCCTGATGGTTAACAGCTGGGTTTACCATTCCGAAAATTGTAAGTTCGATTCTCGGTAAGGGCGATATCGTTTTATTTTTCATTTAAAATATTAAAAAGAAAATCTTCTTAAAAACATTAAAAAGACTGTCTCTACAATAATAAGAAGCACATCTTCTTGAAGAAAAACTATACAGATATCTTATCATTTTTGTTCTATTTTATTAGGTACCTTTGGCTCTGTGTAGACCGCCGAGTTTCGTTATCTGATTTCTCAAATAGCCACTTTAACGTCGCAGTTATACAAACCCTGCAGCGAAATCAACTAGTTGAAAAGTACTTTACAATTAGTTGGGCACCGGAACTAGTTTCATACTAGTCCAAAAAGCATTTACCCTATCACGAAAAGCATCTGTGAATTATAAGAAAAAAAAAAGAAGCAAACGGAATGAATGAATTTTGTATTTTTTAACTGGTATGTTTTCATCCAGAAAATTCTAGTTGTGTGACTAGTATGAGTTCTGCCATAAAATTATAGTTGAATACTAGTATTTTTCTGACTAGTTTGAGGTTTCGCTGTAGGGATGTTGTACTTCTAAATATGCACATTACTTTGTACTTTTAGTTGCCACATAAATTACACAGTATTACAAAAAAAAAGTGAATACACTTAAAGCGACCTAGTAGAGGTTGTGCATTATTATATATGAAACGCCCTTCAAAAGATTTGCAACACCCCCAAAATCTGATTTTAAGGTTAAAAAACCATTTTTTCAAAGTCTTCGTTAAAAAAAATCATG